>WBMY01014315.1:39692-87261 GCA_013397315.1 Donacobius atricapilla
TCGCGCAGTCTGTGCGGGGAGGGAGAAGCCGCCGCTGCCCCTCTGCCCGTGGCACGGCGGGGTGGGAGAGGCCAGGCAGGCAAGGCTCACTGGGATGGCCCCGGTGGGGGTACCTCGCCACCCTGGGATAAAACTGTGCCTGTGCTGTTCTGATTTTCTTCTTACACGTGTCATCACAGAGGTGTTATCAACCTCTCTAACTGGGCCAGCAGCATGTCCATCTTCAGTGAGACTGGCTCTGTTGGCCATGGTGGAAGCTTCTAGCAGCTTCTCACAGGAGCCACTTCTGTGGCTCTTCCCTGCTAGCAAAAACCAGGCCATGACAAATCAACGCACCTTCAAGGAGGAATTCTTTCCTCTGTTTGGTCACAGCAGTAATCCTGTGGCTGATGCAGAAGGGTAGATAACCCATGCAAACTTGTAGCAAAATTTTAAATCTCCCTAGCTGTAAATATGTAATATTTTTTGAAAACTTTGAGACTATATCTCAACAAGACATCGAATGTTACTTTTAATTATACTGCGCTTTAGATGTATTTTCATTAAATGTCAGGGTCTTCATTTATTTCTGTTTAGGAAGAGAATAAGGAGCTAGACGTTCCTTAAAGCATGTATTATTTGGCATAGCTTTTATCGTGTCAGTCCTGACCTGAATTATCTCTAAACTGAATAGTTACTATCTCTAAAATCCTTCCTCAGATGGAAACTTCTCCCTGCCTGTAATAATATGTATCCTTTTTGAAATGAGGCAGCAAGTATTTGAGTTGGGAGTGTTCATGAAAACTTTACTTACCCCTTTACTTTTCTTAAAAAATTTCCTTGTGTTAACACATTCTTCCATCCTGTTGTTTTGTTTCTTTTCCGCTTCTCTGCCACTTCTTTGTCCTTCTGTGTAGAGCAGGTGTTTTCACTCAGCTGCCTACAGCGATGCTGAAGAATTTTTCAGGGCAGTTGGAGTTAAGATAACATCCATCAGCAGGCATGAGGAAACCACAGCTCTTTATGTGCATTACCTTGCATTTGTCTATACTGAATTTCAGCTGATGAGAGAATATTTCCTCAACATCTAGGGAAATTATATAGTTATTGACTGAGGGGAAGAGAGAGGATAGAAATTAAATGGTCACAACATTTGCTGAATATTTGCTAGCAGAGGGGGAGGGCTCTTTTGAAATGAGACCAGTTTCTCACAATCTCGTTTCTCTGTGCTGTTTTTTTTTTTCTCTCTCTCTCTTCATATCAAACAACAGGTTTAGGGAAGGTATGCAAGAAATTTCCTTTAGTTGTCTTCATTTTCTTAAGACAGGGCAGTGTGAAGTCAGTGTTGCAGGAGTTGTGTGCAGGGATTGTTTCAGGGCTTCCATTTACTCAAGAAAGGGAAGGTGCATCCCCTGGCCTGCATGGGGTTAGGAGGGCAGAGGATGCTGCTGGCAAACACTTGTCCCTAAAACCGAGATCTGCAAGGGCAGGGCTCACAGCAGGCTTTCCAGCATGTAATAAAGGCTGCCTTTCTGTTCCCTGTTTATTGGTGGATGCCTCACCAAGACAATATTTGATAAAAATCTTTTCCTCCTTGAAAGAAAACCAGCTAAAAATAATACAACAGTTCTTAGTTCCAATGCAGAACAAAGTTATTGTTATCTCCTGTAGACTTGTGCTTGCCTTCTGTTAGGAGGGGCACTGCTCTGTCCCTTGAGGTAAAACTGGCCAGTGCTGGGGCACCCATCTGGGGCAAGGGCTGTGTTTGCTACCACAGAGGATTCTGAACCACATTAAATAAAGAGAAAGTCAACTGTAACCCACATTGGGTTCAGCTGCCTGCAGTTGAGAACACACAGTTTGGAAAGTCTTAACCTGATTTTTACAAGCAGAAAAGCACTACTCAGAAAATTCAATTCCATTTTCAATTGTTTAAGCCCAAATTCATGTCTGTTTTCCATCTAATGCATCAGGAGCTTCACTGTTGTCACTACTGTTTCCTCCCTATGCTGTGGTACATTTATTCTCCAGGAAGCTCTAGGACACGTGGAAGTTCATTTTCTTAACAGATTTAAACATGGTCTTGTTGAAACTTCATTGATATGGTGGAGTGATGCAAGTACATATGTATTTAGGATATGTGTCTGTAAACTTTCTAGGCAGACTGTGGCAAATGCAAACAGAATGTTTCAAATGTGTTTCTGTCTTCAAAGACCAAACACACCAGCTGAGCCATCCACAGTTCCCATTGCCATCCAAGCCCCAAACCCTGCATCCTAAAGCAGTCAGGGTGAACCAGTTTTGAGCACCACCTCTAGCTGAAGATTTGGCACATGAATTATAATTTATCTGAATGACTTTTAAACAAAACTCTGATCATTCTTTAAAGTAAATTTCTCTTATTTCATGCCGTCTGTTCGTGTGTCTGATATGACACCAAAAGGTGATAAAGCATGATTTTAAGAGCATCTTTCTTGAATGCGAGTTTTTGTTCCTCCTCATGTTTCCTTGAGTACCCATCTGCTCTGGGCTTGTAAATGGCACACATCACTTTGCAGGCAAGTTCAACCGTGGAAAAGTGCCCATGACTGCTGCTGAGATCAGGGTCACATGTGCAGAAAAGAGGGTTCATCTTGCCCTCTCTCCATGGAGAAGACACTCTTGTCAGAGACTCATGGATTTCATCTGTGGCCTCAACTCTGACACTGAGCTTCCAAGGCTTTGGGGAAAACTAAAACATGGTTAATGTCTTTATGTTAGTTTGCCAGAGCACCTGCTGCTGCACCATTTCACTGTCATATGTACTGGGCTGAGTGAGTTTCGGAAAGCCAAATAGTGACAAAAATGGTGCAGTGTAATGCTTTCATTACTTACCTGGTCTGCTTTTCATTTATCCCTACTGATTTAACATTTGTCATAGAATCACTAAGGTTTGAAAAGGTCTCTGAGATCATTGACTCTACTTGTTAACATAGCACTGCTGTGTTCATTGTTAAACTGTGTCTCCAAGTGCACTCCCCCTCCCCTCACAATGTACTGCTGTTATATTTATAAAATACTCTTTGAGCATAAATGTCCTGGGACTTTTTTACATGGCATTGAAGTAGTTTTCTGCTTGTAAAGTTACATCTGCCTATGGCCTGTTGAGAATGGGTGTTCAGAACGCAGTGTCTCTTCACCAGGGAAAGATGAAGCATGTTCACTGCTAGATTGCTATCTAAAGAGAAATCACTCAGGTCTTGTAATTGGAATACCCAAATCATCGGCTGGGTTTCTCCTCCTGGGGTCCTGTTGCAACTGTGATATACAGACTTTGCTAAAGGTTTTGAAGGCAGAAAGCCTGCCAGGAAGAATAGTAGCAGAAAGTGGGAAAGATCAAGATATCAAAGGGAGTGGTACTGCCAGAGGAGAAGCCTGCAGTGATGAGGCTCCTATGGATCTTTTCCTTTCTCTTCCCAGGGTTCAAGAGCTCTCTCCCCCCAGCAGAAATTTAAATGGGAAACAGTGGGCATCAATACTTTGTGCTCATCAAGAATGGCCCACCAGAGCCCAGGGAAGGAAGGAAGAGAGAGAGAGAGAGCGCTGTAATTTACTTCTTTTCTTGCTGGTTTCAGTGAACTTGGCTCACCATGGGCCCTCTCTTGTTCTTGTAGAATACATCTGAGTTTGGTGCAGCATAAATGTGATTAATTTCTGATCTGTGTTGAAGAGCACAGAGTGGTGCTGCCTTGCTCTTGGGCTTGCTCAGATATACACTTCATGTATCACTTACCTACCATGCAGGGTGGTTATGAGGATTAATTAGTTAATGTTTGTACAGCACTTTGAAAATGTAATGCACTATTAGGCTTTAGTCTCTGCTTGATGCATGAGTAGAACACCCATTAATCTAATAGAAGTTGCATGCATTCCTCAAGCAGGGAATGCATAAATGCTGAATATAATTTTAATTATTATTGTATTTTGCAATATTCCTTGATCATGGTTTTGTAATTTAGCTTAACTTTTTTTAATATATAGCTTGCGGAAATACAGAGAAGTCCTTCATTTTTAATCTTGCTTTCAAGAACTCCTTCAGCCTGAAATAAGCAATCATCCTTTGTTCCTCCTCTTTCATTGTTTTCTTCCCCTTATTCTATCTTGTGCATGGTCCGACCAGAGGTAGGTTTCTATGTTCTGGAGTTGGCAGAGGTATCTTGCTAGCTAAGGAAGCAGACTCATAACACCTCACACAAATAGTATTTGATTACTGCTAATTACAGTGCTGTCACATAGACAGGGGGAAAGAACGTCGGCTGGCTTTGTCAAATAGCAGTGAAATAACCTGCTGTCTGTCTACTGACTTAATGGCTTTAATTGCCAGCGCATAATCAAGATCTGGTGAATTTGTTTGAACATATCAGCAGGCACCAAATATTTCAATTAAGATCAAGTTGTATAACTAGTGTTGCTTTAGCTGGAGCAGGATTCTGGTAAATTCAGGTTTTTGAGGCTCACTAAAGGGTACTTGGCAAGAGCCAGAAAGCAAACAGACATGGGTTGTTTCTTCTTTTTATCAGACTTTGACTAACCTTCCCCTCTGATGCTACTGGACCCTTGTAGGTGGTTCCCTTTCATTTTCCTTCAGTCTGTTTTCTTTCTCAGGGTGATGTCTCCCAGAAGGGTTCATGCACTGTAGGCTTTCTACTGTGAATGAGGTCTGGGTTGTGGTGGGCCATTGAGACAACTGCTTTGGCCTGGGGTAAAGTCTGTCCCAAACTCTTGAAAGAGGCTTGCTGTAGCAGTGAGAATGGTAGTTTAATAGCCCCTGAAGAAAATCATAGAATGGTACAATATCCTGAATTGGAAGGGACCCACAAGGATCAAGTCTAACTCCTAGCCTTGGATAGGACAGCCAAAAGAATCATGTGCCTGAGAGCATTGTCCAAAAAGAAAAAAAAATGGAAAAGCTGTGGCCTGGCACACCAAAGGTGGTCCATTTCTTCCATGTAAATGTTGATAGAGCTTTTATTCCCTTTTGGCACTCATCCCCTTGCCAGAACAGTCTTTTTCAAGAAATCAATCCCTTTCCTATAGCCAGTGGATGATACAAGGGTTTTTAAATAAATGCTTGAATTATGTTCAGTTTTCAGAGATGGTTTTGTCCCAAACTGTCAGAAGGCGCTTTATTTTCGTCAAAGCCTCAATCAAAGATTTTTGTTCTATCTTTGAAGGATCCTTCCTTCAGGGATTCACGCCCATTCAACCAGATCATTAGCAGCTTCATAAGCACAGAAGAACAGGTCCTTGTGATAAAATCTGCGAGGCCATGAGCTGGACTTGCCTTTGCTCTTTCATTAAAAGGCTGAAACAGGAACCTTCCACTTCTCTGAATGGGCTTTGAGCACTGGATGCTGTAGACTACCCTTGCCTGTCCTGTTCATATTTAATCAGACATTTGAAAAGGTACCCCTGGTCCAAGTTATGCCTGTTTACCTGATCAGTTTCCATTTTGCTACGTAGTTGAATTTTCTGGTTTATTTGTGCGGTGCCTATGGCTTGTTGCCTGGTAGGTATTAGTCTGAATTGGTGGGTGGATTTTCTTGGCATGGAGAACTCTCACATAAATGATCATCTTAGTTTTGGTGGTTAAAATTGATGCCTTGACACCAGGAGAAATGACCTTTGCTTGTCTATATGTTGTTGTCTTATCTATGATACTCTTTTATCTTCACCCACATACCACTCTTTGTAGCATTGTAGCTGTGACCTGTCTTTTCCCAGCCTTCATAAGCCATGTAATTTTAGGGATCGTGCTCAGCAGGCATGCACTCAAAAGCTGGCATGCAGAAAATCACAAGTTCTTTCTGTTTGTTCTGAAGGACCTTTAGAAAGTTGTATCCACCCCCTGCTTAGTTCTGGCAAAGCTGGAGTCATTCTTGCGTGTGTTTAGTGGGAGCTGTTAGTGCTTCACAACTGTCTAGATCAGACCTGGAACGTGAGCTCTAAAAACAACCCCAAAATGCAGAGATGAGGTATGACAGACACATTTATGTTTGCAGAAAGGCAGAAAATTAACCCAGAGTTTCCTTCCCTTTTTTTTTTCTTTTTTTCTTTTTTTTTTTCCTCTAACATTGAAAAGAAGAAGCCTAGACAACTAAATGCTGCTACCAGTTTTGCTTCTTTTGGATATGAGTGTGTATGTGCTTCAGTAAGTTTACAGTATTGGGTTCTATATATGGATGTTTTAAAGGTGGTATAGTAATCATAGGGTAGGGCAGAGATGCTTGCCAAGGTCAGTGGGCTTGCACACTGATGAAGTCAAAGAGTAGGAGGAATGAGGAGGGCTTGTGAGAGTACATACTTTGTGCTTGCTATCCCTGAATCTAAATTTAGCTGAATTCAGGAAACTTGAATAACAAATAAACCTGCATGTAAAAAAAAAAAAATAATTGAATAGTCTTTCAATTTTTTTTTCTTTTTTTTTTTCCTTCCCAGATACTCAATTTCATTGTCCAACTTAAATAACTTAAGTATCAGTCACACAGCTGCACTGTTCTCAATGATATCATACAGAACTAAATTACATAATGTAATAATGGACTTTCCATCTTTACCAATGCAGAAGATGCTGGGATAGCAGCTGCCTAACCATTGCACATAAGAGCCACCACTGTGATGGACAAGGAACAGTCAGTGATGCCTATTTTGGAAGCAGAAAAATAACAAAAAAAACCAGAGGTCTCACGCTTTGTTCTTTTGCTAGTGTGCTTTCTATTTTCTGTGTTTACTAATGCGGTGCCATATAGGTAGCCCAGTAAGAACTTCCATGTTATGAAGTTCATCTTCATTTTCTGCTAGATAAATATCTACCCTTTGGAGGATGCTGTTTCTGTTCCTTTTCCGTTTCTCTGTTGGTTTTCCATTTCACCGGTTGACTGTAAGCATCAGTGTTCTTAAAAGTACAGGCCAGATGCTTGGAAAGGGTAAAGCAGCACAGCAAAGCAGCTGCTTCTGCTTTTGCCACCTGAGACCCCCTTGTTATCTTTTTTTTGTCTACCCTTTGTGCATTTTGTAGCTCTAAGCAAACTTTGTTAATATTATTATTGGCAGTTATATCTTCATTAGTTTCTATCTTGCCTATAAATGCTACCAACATTCCTGCCTTGTTTGTTTCTGTTTAAGAGCTGTAAGCTTTGGTAATTTCTCAGGTTGTCATCTCACACTCCCAAAATCACCAGATTTCTTTCGCTTGCGAAAGTGCAGTCTTTGAAGTGTCTTTTACTTCCTGCAAAGAGGTTACGTTCAGCTTTTAAAAAAACTTTCAAGTTCTGTATCATTCTAATTATTCTCCCCAGTAAGAATTAGTTTGCGCTGGTGCAAGATGTGTGTCTTTGGGAGCTCTGCTAGGTAGTGGTGGAGTTAGAAGCTCTGCTCTCAGTCTGTATCCTCTTTAATCTTAATGAGGTGTAGGGATTGTGGATAGCAGATGTGTGAAATCCTGAAGGTTTTCACATTGCCTTTTAAATTCAGTCAAAAATAGTACTGCTGAAATGCTCCTACCATAAAGAATTGTTGGGGATGCATGTGCTTGGGTGCTGAGAGAGGTAGCAGAAAACTTGCAACAAGTGATGTGGAACAGAGCAGGGATAGGCACTACCAAGGTCAGGTTCTTCAGTGTTCACTCTGCTATTTTGATTATTTTTTTAATTCTCATTTTATTTTTGCTGATGAAATTTCTTGTTGGATGCCCTTCCATGGAAAACTTAGTAATTTTCCTACATAGTTAATATTCAGATATAAAAAAACCTATTACAGTCTAAATGATGAATAGATGCTAATTTATACATATATACATATACTCAGAATGCCTAATTAATGATCTTCTCTGTCAGTCACGGATATGCAAATGATTATATTTTGCGAGTCTTATCATAATTGTGTTGCCCTGCTGGCTTCATTTTGGGGGAATGTTTTTGCTGCAGTTTAGGAAGGGATAAGAAAGAGATTGAGCAACAAAGCAGTAAAGAGCACAACTGCTGTGTTGATCAGTCGAAACCAGGTAGATCCTGATTGTTTTCATGGGCGCCAGAGGCATTTCTGGAGCAGGAGCTAAAGGAATCTGAGTAGCTCTCTAGAGAACTCATCTATCCCTGTCCACTACAGAGTGGGCTATATTCACTGTACCTTACTGGACTAATGCCTGAAGAAATGTTGGGAGGTCTTCCTGAACCTAGCATTTCATGTTTTTCTTTCTCTTTGCCATTGATACAGATGTTCCTCAAAAAGTAAAAGAGTCACAGTTTATTTCATTAGAGTTTGTGGGTATGTTTCACTACATAAATAATTCAACTCTCCATAATTATGGAGGACATGAATAAAAATAATTATTTGCTCCTCTGATGCATATGCGCACAGAAGTTGCTCCAAATCTGCAAGTACTGGGACAAAGGAGAATGGACAATGTTAGTCATTGTTATGTCTATCTTTTTGATATCTCGGACTGAAAAGAGCTGTGAGGGTGGAAAAATCTAATCCTGAAAAATTCTTACGATTACTGGCCTTGGAAAAAAAATATTTTTTAAAAAATGAATGAATACAAGCTTCTTTCTAACCCTTCAGAACTTGTATCAGGTGCTGTATGGGCTGAGTGTTTGCTGGGGGCAGCTATTTTATCAGGTCACAGGTACTTTTTAAAGGCCTCCCTTTGTCCCCTTAATTCCATGATGGAATTATTTTGTATTGTTTCACCTGAAGCTGTATCAGTAAGCAGAAGGTGCTGGTTGTGCCACAGCCTAGAAAAAGACAGGCTGAATGTTACTTTGAGGAAACTCAGATCTTTCCTCCAGTGAGGAGAGTTCATGGCTCTGCTCTCAGGACAGCTCTTAAATTACCACTGGGATTTGCAAGGAGTTTGCAGCAGAGTAACTATGAAATCATGGCTCTGAATTGCTCCTGTGGGCTGGGATGTTGGATCCTGCTTGGGGAAGCTATGGATTGTCCATACACAGCCTCAGAGGACGGGGAGGTGGTGTGATCTGTACTGCTGTGCTCTTTCCTGCCTCGTACAAGTTATGACCATTGTGACACAGGGATCCAATTCTTCTCCATGGTAGCCGGGTTACCTTTGTCCTTAGTGCTGCAGGACTGCAAAGTTGGAGTCTGTGCCTCCTGACATTTCTACTTCTGCTTCTCCTCTGTGCCTGCTTGCATTGGCTTTGTGGTCACTTTTAGCCATGTCAGCACATTGAAAATTGCTGACAGTAAACACCAAAGGCATGCATGCATGCTACTGAAAAAAAGAAACAACCACAAGGAAAACAGCCTTGGGTACAGAGTGGATTTGCTCACTGTTAAATGTTCACAGCTTCTTCACACAGCCTGGAGCCTCTTACTAGATACAGGGCTTGGAATTTTGTTTTTAAAGGACATTGATACAGGCTGTGACACTGCTTACTTTTCCATGTGACTTTTGGAATATGCAGTAGGGGAGAGGTTCATCCTGCATGGCCTGTACAAAATAGCAGAAGTATTAAGACTTCCAAGAAGAACAGCAGCCATAGGCATGTGGGATCCTGGGTTTGGTGTCAGGAAATTTGGCCATCCATCTACAAGACAGCCTGGGATGTCCCAGGGACACACAGGTCTGATGCTCTATGCCGTCACTGCCATGCCCACCTTCAGGAAGGTGAATGATGTAGTGTGCAGATTAGCATTAAATGCCATGCGCTGCAGCAGGTCTGAATTTTGCACAGATTAAATGCTGGGAAAGGAAGGGTGGAAAAAGGTACATCCTTGGGCTCATCCAGGGCAGCGTAGATTGGGGAAACATGCTTCTCTTGTAAGTACCTGAGCACATCCCAATATTTGGTAGTATGTCCAGGGTATCCCCATGTTCCTGCAGCTCTCGTGTAGTTTCAGCATGGTTAGCCCTCAGGGATGGAGCTGAGGAGCTGGATTCTGCTTCTGCCAAGCTTGCTTAGGTTGCTGCACAGGTCCATGGAATTGGCCACAATGCCCAGAGCCCAGCTTTGAGCTGTGTGTTGCCAGCAGCTGGGCTCAGCTTATGGAGTGCAGGGAGGAGCAGGCTGTACTCAATCAAAAATGGATTTTTGCTGGGAGCGCGTTGCTATTTTTATAGTTTACCCAGCTGCTTTGGAGCCATTACAGCTGTCCAAAGCAGTGGTAGTGCACACCTTCTTGGAAACACTTATTGTGCCTGGTGTTGTCAAACCTCAGAGCTATGCCCACCTCCTCAGAGGCTCTCACCAGGAGCCACTTGCCCACCCACAAGAAGTTCCAGCAACACGGGCACTGCCATGGAGAGTGACTCCAGAGCTTCCTTCCTCTTTCGTTTGCACCAGAAATGGTATAGGATGCAGATGAGAAGACCTGCAAGCTGGACCAGAAACATATATATAAAACACAGGCTAGAGTCCCATTTCTCCAGAGTTAAAAGACAGTTTCTTTGTGGATATTATTAATTATTCTGCCATCAGATGATGCAGTTAGGATTTGGAGCTGATCTATATTAATGAAAGGAATGAGAGAGAGGCGTCTTTACAAACAAACTGTGGGCCTACTGGTAGATGAACCTAGATACTGATAGGTCAAAAAAGCAATAGGAAGAACCATAAATTCCATAGGAATTCCACTAATCGACACATACTGTTGCTCACCCAAGGCCGTGCTAAATTCCTGGACTTGGAGAAAAAGAACAGAGACCCAAAGAAAAAGAAGGGGGGGGGNGAGCCAAGCATTCCCACCTGGATATAAACCGGGATAGCACAAGGGGCCCTCAACCCCGCTGGATTCCCAGAGGACAGGAGGTACCGGACTTTTCTACAGGATCACGGCTTCAACACGACCGCTTCATCCAGACTGCTACCAGCGCCCTGACTAACAGGTTGTATTATTTAACTTACTTTATTTTACCTTTTTTTTTCCCCTTCCTATTAAATTGTATTTCTGACTTGGAGTCTTTCACTGGTTTTACTTTCAAACCAGCACAATTATCTAATTAAGAAGATAGTTTCCAAACTCAGTTTACATCTGGTGTAGTCTCATTCATGCCTGTCAGCCATGCTGCATTTCGTATGAGCTAGTCCAAGCTGGCGTAAATCTCTGCTTTAGACTGAATTAAAGAAAGACAATCCAAAGCTCATGGAGTGCTTACTGCCTTCCCAGCTCAGGGTAAAAAGCCATGAGAAGCAGTTGCTGGAAGCTGGATAAAGAGATCAATATTAGGGGAAAAGTCAAGGGTTTGGGGGATTTGTCTTTGTGTTGTGTGTGCGCTGCCGCCTGCTTGAGCCAAAAGGCCTGGCAGAGGCTGCTCTTCCTGCCTGTGAGTAGGGGATGCCCTGCTCTGAGCACTGAGTAAACCAACCAAAATTATTGACACCAAAGACTACATTAAATCCCTGCTGTAAAGTTCCCTGCACTGGAACCCCAAATACTTCTTAAAGAATTCCTGGGAGGAGGCTGGCATATACTGGCTAATTTTGTAAATCTTGCATTAGAAATGGGGTTGTAGTTCGGAGAGCTTTCCACTATATTTAGAATGAAACTCCATGCTCCCGCTGTCAGGATGGGAGCTTAATTACAGTGCGCTGCAAACTTTGCTTTTGTGGAGGATATTTTTCTGCACTGCTTGCTTCAGAAAGCACAGTTTTGCTGCTATTTTTATAATGCTTTTGCAACAGCAGCAGGAGTTTAAATGGGTTAGGTGAAACGAGAAGGATTCTCTGACAAAACCAGCAATAGTATCTGTGTGGTTCCCAGCGTGGAACTTCTCACCAGCTGAAATTAATCAATGTCAGGAGGAAGTTGTCGTCGGTTGCTGTTGCTTTTTTTTTTTTTTCTATTTTTTTACTTTTTTCTCCCTTCCTGTAACTTGCAATTCACTTTTTTTATTACTCCACAAATTATCTGCTCAGATTTTTAATATGGATCATCCATAATTGCTGCTTATAAGTGGGTAGCTGCTAGAGGATTGCAATAGAAAAATAGAACTGGTAAGTTTAGCAAGTTTTACATCAAAAAACAATGAAAAGGTGCACATGATTTAGCCTCCCTGCCTTAAGAGGTAACTGCTATTTTGTTTACAAGAATTGCCAAGCTCTAAGGAGTCTTTTGTCCTTATCATGGAGTTGGGATGTGTTTTGCAGAGGCCAGCATGCTTTGCTGCAGGGAGTAGTGTTGTGTGGTGTGGTGGTGATCGAGAGCTTTTGGGGTGGGTGGTGGACATGAACAGCAAAGGATCTTAAGGCTGCCGAGAAAAATGTTTAGAAAAAGAAAACAAGGAAGGTTCAGGGGGAATGGGGACTGGGTGGTCTGTGTTTATTTTCTCTTAAGGACCCTTCCCCTCATTCAGGGGTGTTGTTATCTGTCTCCTTGAGCTGTGTGTGCATATGAGGTAACTTGTGGCGGGAAGGAGTTTTAGTTTAAGCAGCATGCAGAACTTGACCTCTCCCCAGACAGTGCTGCATCGAGGCAGACGTTTCTTACTGGGGCAGCACGACTTGCATTATCCTGCATGTTGCTGAGGGTGAGCATTACAGCCTAAATTACATTGGCACTTTTCAGAAAGTTCTCAGATGTGATGCAGGACTGAGTTTCCGTTAGGGTTACTCTGGGAAATCTGCATTGCTGCAGTTACCATTCTACTGCAGGAGAAGGTTTTGGTGTTTTGCACCAATCAGATGCTGGAAGAAGTAAACCAGGGCCCAGGTATGCTGACCTGTCTGGTCAAACAAAGGAATTTGGAAGTTCAAATTCAGTCTGCACCTAGGAAAAGATTCCCCAAAGAGTCAAATTCCAAGTGAGCAGCATCTGCCCACCTATTTCTAAACTTATTTTAACATTGATTAAAGCTGTCATAAAGTGGAAAAATCCCCATTTTTTCATGGTAGCAGGGAAGTTTTCTAGAAGATATTTAATTTGTCAACATGTTACACTAAAAAGTAAATATGACTTAACCTGCTGGAAAAAACCATTATTTTCACTTCCACAAATAGCAATGTAAATGTTAAATTTGCTTTTATTTCCCCTCCATGGTTTCTAAAAGAAAAATAGAATAATTGGCCAGATGTCTTTGAGATTTGATGATAGATTACACAGTACAGAAGCTTGACACCTGCTAGAAAGTATTCTTCCTGCAAAAGCTTTTATAATGTAACGATATAAATTCATCTATCTAGGGTAAACTGTTTTCCATTCCCATGGGACTCTCACATGGTGTAAGGATTCTACTGAGACTTCTCACCTGATGAGCAGAAAATTTATACAGGTGCCATTTGCAAAATCCCAGAAGAGAGAGACTCTAGTTAGAAATAATAATAATTGAAAACATTTTTAATTTGGCCAGAGCCAAAGACATTCTCAAAGACATTCCAGCAACTTACTAGAAAATTACTGCTACAATAATAAACAACCCCAAAGGCTGGGCATGGGTTAAATAATTCCGGATCAGGAGGTGGTATTTCACCTGTGTGCTGTGTTTCTTGGCCTTGAGGGTATCATGGCTGCCCTCCTGTGAGAAAGGGTGCTCTTTCCTATAGAAAGGATGAAAACCTTCCTCACTTTGTGAAAAACTGAAGGTCCCTCAGTTTCTAGAAACTCGCCTGAGTAAAGCTGCTATCTGAAAGGTGAACAAATAAACCTCACTTGTCCCTGCTTTCTCTGTGATTTGGGACTCTTGGCTCAAGCAGTACTTGGCACTGAAGAAAAGAATTTGTTGAGATGAATTTATTAATTATAGGCCATATTTTGATATTCCAATTCTTTGCTTATCTATTCTAAGACAATGTAAAAACCAAGCCAAGAACTTTATAATTCTGGTTTTCTTTACTGACAATGTGCCAGAAGAAAGTGGCATCATCTAGGGACGTAGAATGAATGTTTTGCCTAGAACAACTCTGATGTGCTCATGTTTCTTTAAACACAATCTAAGATGTTAAAATCCTTTCTGTCAGTGAGATCTAGGCATTAGTCTTTACACAATTCTTGCTGCAGTTAGGAATTACATATCAATCTGATTGTTATGGATAAAAATAATAAACAGAATATTTGTCTCAAAAAAAGGCGACTGGTTGTCCTGTCTTTCTGTGGAATGTGTGGAACAAAACTCTTCCACAGAGACCAAAGCTTTTGGAGACGAAGGGATTGAAGTGGTTGATTTAATGTAGCTTCGTAGAATAAATGTTTTGACTAATACCTTCCCCAGGTCATTAAGTAAATGATAAAGCTGAGTTTCTTTGCTATAGGCTGTTCTATTTCCATGAAGGCACTTTCATGTATTTGACTGCTTTCTGCTGAGAAATGACTGACTTAGGGAGGGTTTCATGCACAGAACATTTTTACCTCCTGGTGCTCTCTCTCAATCCCATCTCTTCTCTTTAAAGGTCCTGCAACAATTCTGCATTAGAGCTAGTTTTAAGTGAGGACGATGTGATTTATTTTTTTTATCTCCTTACTCGTAGTCAAGGTATCAGTCTGCTCCTTTTAGGAGAGCTGTATTAATGCTGTTCATTCTCTCTTTAATGTATTGCTACTTCACTGCAAGGTTACTGCTGGCACCTCAGGGCTTGATCTAGCAGGAATGGCTAAGAGGAAAATAGATACTTTGAGACCTTCTCTTCTCTAGGCCCCCTGAGCAGTGTAGGTGGGTGGAAAGGAGCAACAGGGAGGCACTGGAGAGAATGTTGCTCTGTCTGCCTCCTTCCTCCTAAAAATGGTAGTGCTGGAAACTTCAGTCTGGGTTGTAAGTCTTTTCATCCGAGATGAAAATTATGGCAGGTCTGACTTAAAAGTAGCTTTCGATCATCTTCACTCCCCAGACCCTAATGCAGTAACAGCCAGGCTCTGGTGTCACAACACACTCATCACGGACCTCGGGAAGCAGAAAGGCTCGAAGGGTCAAGAGTCACGTGTTACTAAATAAATTTATCAGACCCAAAGTTTGACTGGGTAAATTAGATCAGGTAAATATTTAGCTTTTCAGACTGTAAACATCATGGAGTATAGAACATATAGAACATATATAGAACATATAGAACAGGGTAAGCCACCAATATCTGGGTTGCAGCTGACACGAGGGACCTGATTCTGAGCAGATCTGAGTCTTCAACACTGCGTGATACTTGCAAAATCTGCCAGCTTCCTATCCTGAGGTCATTCTGCCCAGCAAGGAGCAGAAAGACAGAAGCTGCTGCAGGTATTAGCTGCCAAAATCAGGCAGCCCAAAAGGCTGCCCACTTGGCCTACCCATGATGTCTGCAGTGGTTTTGATTTGTAGCTGTTACTCAGGTAGGGGATTTATGTGAAGTGTGGATCATAATATAGAATTATATTAATCATATGACTATTTAAATTCTGGAAGCTCTGGTTTGGAGTCATCACTTGGTCAAATTGCAAGAAAACAATCCCTCAACTTTTATTGGAAGAGCTTCCAGGGAAGGCTTTGGACAGATTTATATTGTTTCTTTCAGTCTGTACAACACTGCTGCTGATAGTTTCTGTGCTTGCTTCTGAAGGAGAAATGAAGGCCAAACAATGCAAATTTTGTCACTTCCAAAGGCAGAACTATCAGGCTTTCCACTAATACAGAAGTGCCAAGAGAAACATTATATTTGCCTGGAATTTTTTTTTTTTCTTTTCTCAAAGATTTCTACAGGATTTCCTTGGGTGAAACAGATGCAAGGCAGAAGTGCAGTGGAACAGATGCAAACTGGATAATTAACCGAGAGCTGAAATGTGTAGTGAACTATTTCACACATCGCCATGCATCCACATCAGCACACATCCCTGTGAGCTCAGAGAGAGGAGGGAAGCTGTTATAGGAAAGGAGGTATGTGATGGTGTTTCCTATATAAGAACACTCTCACAGCATGTCCAAAGAAGCATAAGGTGGAGTTCTGTGGGCCGCTGTGGAGCTGGAGTGATCTGGAGAGGATTGTGTCCCATAGCTGGGTGAGGTTTCCTGTAGGCATCAGTGTTAATTGTTTATGAATAGCATGGCCTCTGAAAAATTACTTCAAAATCTGAGTTTTAGATTGACATCTGAGTTTTGATACCTAAGTTACCCTTGCCAGTTACTGGAATTACATTACTCTGATTTATTGATTTATTTGCTTTATTGTTACCACTAATAACCATTCCTCTGATTATCTAAATATGCCATAAAGAAAAGAGAAAGTATACACTGCTGGATGGTCTATAAATCTGGTGTCTCAGGGCAAAGGAGGCAGTTGTTCCATTTAGTTGGTAGAAAAAAGCCCGGTGCCCTGATCAGCTGCAATCCTTTTTATAAGTGCCAATCCTTTCAGTCTGCTGGCAGTGCTCAAGACAGCAGAAGCATACTGAAATGGTAATTGGTTTGCCCTGCTGACATGGGCACCAAAAAAAACTACCTTGCAGGCCAGATCCAGTCCTTACGGCACGGGCTGGCCGTGCCTCGTCTTCAACATCACTGGAAGTGAAACACTTCGGCTCTGTCACAGATTTTATTTGGGGAAGTACCAGAATCCACTTGGGAAATTATTTCACTGAAGCATTTTAAGGTGAACCTGGCACTGTTTTCAGTTTGTTTTAAATGCTGTACTATTAGTTTCTGGAATCTGAGGAGGTGGCTGAGATGCAACACCAAAGGTTCCAGTGTGAGACACAGCTAATGACCAAAAGTGGGGATATTTTCAGCTAATTGAAACCAAACCAGCCTCTCTTGTCTGTCAGTAATACAAAGCCCATCAATCCTTAGTGTCCTTTCCAAATCCTGCCCCCTAGGCCACTCTCAGGGTGTTCTGCAAAGTGCTTTCCAATAGCATCTAATTTGCCTCCATTCTTCAGGCTTCTTAAAGAGCCCAACCAAAATCTCATGTGGTCAGCAGTTCCTGATGCAAGTTTATTAATGCTTGGGCATATCATAACATTCTCATTAGGTACCTTCAGTCAAGTACAACGGATGACTTGCCATTTTTGTGCACTGTTCTGTGGCTGATTTTTGTGTGGTTAGTGACAATGAATGCCAGTCTAATGTAGCTGATTTCAAGGCAATGACTATTGAGGTAAACTGGCAGGAACAAAAAAACATTTCCAGAAATGTCTTTCAGTTTTGTGGTACCTGTTCAAAGGTTCTTAGATGCAAAGGTCTCGTGTTCAGAAATCTGATACTTGGCATTTTTCAAAACCTGGCCCCTTTATATGTGTAGCTGAGATGCACTTAATATTTGAACTGTTCTGGAAATGAAAATGTAGGTGGTTGGTTTGGGTGGGGTTTTTTTCTCTCGTTTCTGTAACTGACAACCTGAAATTCCACTTTTCTGGCCAGTAAGTGTATCTTCTGTAGTGAAGCTACACTGTAGTTACCCTACTCAGCACCTAGAAACCGAGATTGGAAGGACAACCCCCATTCCTTACTCTTCACACCTCCACTTGCTGCCTTTCCACTCCGCAGAAGTGGAGCTCACCCACTCTCGCTTGTAACTCGATGCTTCCCTTGGAGGTCTGGGACTGCAAACAAAACATTTAGTCTACCTATGGAGGTTTGGATTTGTAATTATGAAACCTACCTCCAGATTCTCCCTGCAGGAACTGAAGCAGAAAATGGCATCTTCTCCATTTCCTTTACCTCAGCATCACCCTGTGCATCTTCTGATGAGATGATACTATGGTTGAGGAGCACTCGGGATTTTTTTCTTTCCCCTAGGTTTTTTCTCCTGACAAATGTAGTCTCTGTCAATCGTTCCATTTATTTCCCTTGAAACTGTGAATTATAAAAAAGTTCAGGTTTTTTTATCTAAACGATTACAGACTTTGGAAGTACATCAATTTATTACACTTTTCTTCCACAATATTGATTAATAGGAAACTATCTCCATTGTGTAAACCTAGGTTCTAGGTTCCTGGAAAAAGCTATTTTATTCTGAGGAATGATCAACTTAAACTTTAAATGTATAACTATGCTGTCATGGTGCATTTTATTTAAAGGGGTTCAGAAGGAGGATATTCTTGTTGCTTTAAACCTTTTTGTGTTCTTTGTGCATCTCCTGGAGACATATCTCAAGGAAACCAGTCAGACCCTTCAGAGGTACCATTTCAAATCAAATCGTGAAATATGTTTTAAACAAATAGCAAGTATGTAATGTATGCCTTCAAATAACTGAACCTTTAAAAATTGGTAGTAATTTCATTCTGAAATTAAAATCTCCTTGGGGATCATCTTCAGTGATTCTGTTCACACATCTATTTTGTCACTTGTGCAAGTGTGTGTCAGAGAGCATGTGTTGTGTGGTCCAGGGCCAGCTCAGTGCCCAAGGAGGTTCTAGGCTGAAGGGAACAGGCAAAAACTCAAAGTCACTGAAATGAGATGGGAACTGGGAAGAGGCAGACCTTGAATATACTGAAGGTACCACTGGGTCCCTTCCTTGAGTCCCAAGATATCTCCACAGTGGTTCACCAGCAACATATGGGAAAACAATGGGTGGCAGATGCTCTAGTTGCAGTGCTAGAGTTAAGAGAATGAAAACAACCTCCAGCACACCTTGTGTTATTTAACAACCTAGTCTGTCCTTCATGGTATAGCTCCCTGTGCATCTCAAAGATGAGGAATTGAAGATTATCAGCTCCCAAGGACGGTGGGCTGTCAGGAGACAGGAAAGCTTGTTGAGGAGTTTGAGGATAAGCAGTATGCCAGGCTACAAAAGGAGACAGAAAAGAGCTTCATCCCGTGTTGCAGTGGGATAACACACGTGGGTGGGTGATTGTGAGATTGCAAAGCCCTTCTCTGATTGGAGCAAATACTGATATTCCTTGTGGGATGCTGTGGCTAGACCTGCCCATAGGACTACATCTGCAACTTCCTCTCACTGCTGAACGTAAGCAAGTGGGAAATCTACCTTTCTTGTCAATCAGAGCTTCCCCAGTAACAGTAGAAGGACAAAACTGGCAGGATTCTTGGCAGTTTTGCTGCTGCCCATAGGGTACTGATTATCCTTAATGAGTCTTATTGATTTCATGGTGCTGCTTCTTGGGAACAGCAGAAGCCTGTCTGCAGACTCAGAAACACAAGCACATCAATGGTCATATTTGGGAAGTTATCTGTGCAATCACGTGGGCTGCGGTTTTTGTTCTTGTTGTGTTGTTTTGTTCAAATCAAAGGCTAGATTCTGCAGCAGGTGATTTTAAGAGCCACATCCTTCCCCAGTCTCATCAGAAAATCATTCCACTTACCACCGGTGAGTAGGTGAGTGGGTTTCTCAAGCCCTCACATAAACTGCATTCTCAGCTTCAAGAGAGTGAAGGAGTTATATGTAATGTGGCAAGAGCCTCTTGGGGATCTCTGGGTGTGATGCTTTCAAGACAGCCTGGTGTTTGTTTTGGTATTGGTTAGGCACTGGCTGCTGCATTGCTCTGCCCAGGACAATGGTGGTCTTTGCCCTATCTTCTTAGTAACAATCTTTGTTCTTAGGTGTGGAAATTAAATCTCTGAATTCCAAGCCCTAACTGAAGAGCAGTGTGGCAGGATTACTACTTTACTTAGACATTATGTCTCCAGCTCATCCTCCCCACCCTGCCCCAGCTCTGGCAAGGAATACCAGCAAAAACAAGTGCTGTTTGTTTGTTTGTGTTTTGCTGTAAAGCTGAAAATAAGAAAGTTACTGTGCTTTTTTTTCTCTCTCTTTTTTTTTTTTTTTTTTTTATCACAAAANTTTTTTAATAAACAAAACAAGTGTTTCCCAACACTTTTACCCTCTTGGTTTAAAGCTCCTCATTTCTGTCAAAACACCCATCAGGCAGTCACTCTCTAACTAGCTGTTCTCAGGTTGCCTGTGGCATCCTGTTCCTTGCCCTGAGTTTGAAGTCCGCAGGGGGTTTGCAGCTCCAAGAGTAATTCTAGAGCAGGAATGGTGAGATTTTGGGATTAACTCCATCCTCTCCCCACAAGTCGTTTTCTTAAATTGTAAGAAAATAAAGAAGCAATCTCCCCTGCAGATAGCCCTTTTCAAAACCAGGCAATGTTTCTCCCTGTCCTCCGTGCTGCAGTGTGGAGAATGGCAGTTTCTCCCAGTGGGAGTGGTGGCAGTCGGATGATATTCATCCTTCAGTAATCAGCTAATTGGCACAACCCTCTACCTCTCAGCCTGCGCTTCTTAGCATCACACTGGATTTCTGACCCGTGAGAACTTTGCTTTGAAGGGACAGCTTGATCCTTAAGCCCATTAGCCAGATGCCAGCCCTGGCTGGGGCACTGGTCAGGAACTCTGGGCATGGGCTGGTGCCAGCTGTGCTCTGCCAGCCACACTCTTCTACAGGGCAAACTTGGCCCACAGTACTGGGGACTCAGCTCTGAGGAGGACAGGTTCACCCTGAAAGGTTTTTCTCCTGATTCCCAGCTGTACACACAATCCCTTCCCTGCAGCATGGAAAGGAGAGGAAAGTTTTAGCCCCAGCCCAGCTTTGGAGCTGTGGAACACAGCTAGGGGCAGGATGCCAAGCTTGCTGGCTTGCTGGCCTCATCTGGTGTGGCAAATTCTCTTTTCCTAGGTTCCTGAGGGTAGCTGTGGCCACAAAAAGTGCTTGAAAAACTTTCCATGTCATTTGGAAAGCCGCTTTCAGAGTGAGGCCATCTTACAGAGTCTGTTTAAAATTAAAGAAAAAAAATATAAAGTTTAAAATGAAAACATTCCCTTGCTACGTCCTCTCCTTATCTTTCACTTAAAAGTAAAGGAAGTAGAACACTTTAAAGCAGCTTTGTTTCTGTGGATTAAATGAACTGAAATGCGTCTTCTTTCTCCCTTGACTTTCTGCCCTCAGCCAGGTAAAGAGCAGGTCCATTGAAATATTGACTATCATTAGTCCAAGATTTGGATTTTTTTTTCATCTCTCAATGAAGCACAGATCATTTTTGGTTACCGTCAGCCCTCTATCATAGCTGCTCCTGTGTAACACTTCCCCTTTGATATGACAATGACTTTGTACAGAGGGAAGGACCTTTACCAGGGGAAGAATTGTTTCAAGAATCGATGAAGGATGAAACAAAATTGGCAGCACATAATTTAAAATTAAAAAAAAAAAAAAGAAGAAGAAACGGTGGGGGCGGGGAGGAAAGAAAGCACAACTTGGCATGTGAATGAAGAGGGAAGGAGCTCTGTGGAGGTAGGAGAGCATTGCTACCAGGCCAGCTTTAAAGCCCTCTTAACAATGGGCAGTTGCTCTCCCCAGCTCGCCCACTGACTTCCTCCTGCCCTCCACAGGCCTGGCTGCAGTGAGACCTCGTGTCTTCCTAGTGATGCTGAACTGAAACCAGATTTTGCTTTTAGTTGTTCAATCAAATTTTCCTTCCTTGAGCTTAGAAGGCACACTTGGGACTTTATAGTAATTGCCTCCCCACGCTGAACTGCTGATACCTTTATTGGATTGGCATAGGGTTTCAGAGGACTGTGTTTAACATGCAGTGAGCCGCAGCAATGCAAACAGCTCCAGTGTTTAAACAAGCATCCATTAGTCCAGGAAACAAGACAGTGCCAGCCCATTTGGTGCTCTTTAGAGCTGGCAGCTTAAGGGGAAGGGTGCACAGGGTTTGCCGGGAGGGGGGGCAGGATGGGGGAGTCACAATTGCAGTGTCAGGAAAACAAGCAAAACATCTCTGTAGGTTTGTGAGAAATGAGCTGTGGAGGGGGGGGAACGCTTGCGACTGGGGACATGTGCAAAGCTCATTAATATCTCATTATGTTCGAATTGCAGTCTCCCAGAAGATTGGCATTAATGTGTGATGTGCTGGATAGGAAGGGGCTACAGGAGAGCAGTAGGGATATTTTAAGCAAGCTTTTTTTCTTTTCTTTTTTTCTTTCTTCTTTTTTTTTTCTTTTTTCCTTTACACTGAAGAAGCAGAAAAAATAGTGTGTGCCAGCAAACCATGATGTTTTGTACATCAGCCCAATACAGTGCACTTCATCAAACAAGACCAGTGCTCAGTTGGGCTTATCATAGTACCCACTAGCATCTTTCAGTATCTTCAATAAACCTCCTTTATTTTCATCACTGCTTAAGTCAGTTGTAAAGTTTGGCTCAGTGTGAAACTTCCAACATTCAGCCCATCTCAGCCCACCATCCTCCCCAGCTGGAAGGATTGGGGAGTCCAGGGGGTACTTAGACTTTTTTTTCCCCCTTCCATAAGTTTGTAGGTAGAATGAGGTCCAAAATATTTTTTCTCATGCTCCTATTCTGAAATAGCTTTTGTTTTATCCTTAACTGGAGCACTGCAGTCATTAGCTTATCAGCTGATAAGCTGTAGTCATTAGCTTATCAACTGACATCAGTGCCTGTACTTGGTTCTGCAGGACCACATAACATTTTTCTGATAAGATCTTCACTGCCATGTTACTGGGAAAAGACCCATTAGTTTCAGAGCCAGTTATTCCTTGACTTTCTGTACCTGAACATATAAATCCTCTTAAAAAATAAAAGGCAGCTCCAATAATGGCTTATCTAGAGAAGAACAGTCAAGGACTTTATGTAGTGGGAGCACCCCGCTGTGCTCCCAGTTGCTGAGTTGCTAAACTTTCATTGGGAAGACTGGAGTCATGAGAGGGACAAAGAATGTGTTTCTTTTGTACTCTGCAGCACTGGGCTTCCATAAAGATGTGTTTTACTAGCATGTCCCAAGAAAACATATGGGTTTTGCTTTCCTGAGCAGAGCAGACATCTACTCATTCTGCGATTGCACACAAAAACCATTTGAATATGTGGTGTACTGCAGGAGATGTTTATAGCCAAACTGTAGGAAAATCATTCTTCTTCAAATCCGTATATGCTACAAGAGCAAAACAACAGTTAAATTAGTCCTGACTCTTACAAAATGCATGCAAGCCCATAGATCTTGGTTCAGACTGCTTATTATGTTTGAACTTTATTGCCCAGGCTATTTGTTATGTGTTTATTCTTCCTAGTAAAGTTTCTTTTGCTTTTATGAAACAATATTGGAGCCCTCCAGTGGCCAAACTAATCATTCTGAGGAATGGAGTTCAAGTTCTGCCAACGAGGTTGGGTTTTTTCCTTCCCTATTAAAAAATTAATTTGGTGATCTTTTTATATTCAGAATTTATGTGGAGTTAATTTGAGTCACAGCATCATATGTGAAAAGTAAGAAAAGCTAGGGAAAAGGAAAAATAGTCTCTTTGTCTTTGTAGGATCTTCATATATTTATTCTTCTGTATTTTCAACATTTTAATGAGTTTATTGTTTAATGAAATTCTGTTAGATTTCATTTTCAGAGAGGATCCCATTCCACATACAAGGCAGAGAAGATGCACTTTGAGTATCATGACAATTCATATTCTCTTAAGTGACTTTTATCAGTTCTGTGACTTTTTATCTATGATGTCACTGGTCTGTTCTCTAGCAAAACCTAATTTTTCGACAGGACATCATCATTTGTATCAGGGGCCTCAGCACATTGAAGATTTTGGCCTCAAGGCTCTCGTCTGTGGCTCCTACTGGTGCCTTTCACTTTCCATGTGAAATAGAAACTCTCTATATATGAAAAAAATAGATTTTAATTACATTTTATGACCTGAATATTAGTGATAGGAGTTCTTTTTACGAAGGATGTTGAGATCCTAACAGCAAAAATTGCTTACTTATGCCTTCTCATGTTTGGTGTGGTAGTAATCACAGTTCTTCCTTCTTCCAAATTGTAATAACAGTATTTCAAAATCCAAAATCTATAGGTAGATTTTGGTTGTGTTGGAGCTGCACATTTTGGGTGGAGGTGAGGGATGAACAGGGGAAGAGGAGAAAGTATGGTCAATTGGCTGTGTTCTGATCAAACGACCACAATCTGACATTCAGTCCATGCTCAAAATTAGTAAAGCAAGGGATTGCTTTAAAGTTGCTGTTTTGCACCAATTCCTCTTTATTTAGGGGCTCCTGGAAATGAGTTTCTACCACATTGCATTGTATAGCTGTTGCTTTGTGAAATCATCTATTATCATCAAAATGCTTCATAACAAGAACTTTGAAAATCTGGTAGCAGGAGGTTCTGTTTGTTTTATTACACCAAAGATCATCTAAGTAGCATTTCTTCTGTAAACATCGTGGGTATAAGAACAGTTGTACTGGGTCACCTCAGAGGAGCATTTAGCCCAGTGTCCTGTCAGTGAACAAGTCGAGTGTAAGAAACAGAGCAGGCACACAGTCAGCCTTCCCTGGCACATCTTCCAGCCATCCCAGGTCTGAGAACCTCTTCCTGAGCCCATCTGTACACAGCTTGCTTTTGCAGCCTCCTGCATATGTCAAGAAGGTTTCTTCTTATTCCTGAAGAGTGAAATGAGGAAAGCCAAGAAAAGAGCTGTAGCAGGAGCTTCTTGTTTGCACTGCATATAGGGGGCATGTTATGCAAATTCCTCTCATCAGTGGTAGATGGAACTCCTGGAGCAACCCTAGGCTTTGTCTCCTTTCATGTTTTTTTCATATGAGTTTGAAAATTGCTGGAGGAGATGAATGCCCTTCTCCAATTCACCTTTTGAGGAAACTTCTAATGAGGTCAGTTTTTCTCATGGCTTTATTCAAGGCCGTCAACACCAGCAGAGCTGGGAAGAAAGCAGTCAGAAAGGTGGGGAGAGGCTGTTTGCAGAATATGAGCATGCACCAAGCAAACAGAGGCCCTGTAGGTGTCACAGGGAAGGCTCATGTTCTAAGGCTACCTTACCTTCTGCAGCCACAAAACTTGAGGCTGCAGAAGGCTCACAGTATGAGGCTGTGGGATCTGAACTGGGACAGGAAAGAGAAAACGATGGGACTGTGCTAGGGGGGCAGCAAATGTTTCCCACCTGCCTGATGCACATTTCACACCCAGCTCCCTGCAGCCTCACATCTCTGCACATTTCTGCAGTGGCACCTTGCCACTCGATTGTCACAGCCTCCTCCGATCACTGCTGCCACCCTGGTGAGAGCTCCATGGCTCCAGCAGAGTGCTGGGAAAAAAGAGGAGGCAGGGACCAGTTGTAGCTCTTAGGGAGCAACACAAGAGCAGCTTTATCCCCCGGGAGGACTCCTGCATGTGTGCCTTTATGGGGAGAGGTTGGAGCCAGGAATGCCAGAGCACACAGGCTACCTGCAGCCCTGCTGTGCTGGGACCAAGAGGAGAATCTCTGTAGTTCCATGATTTAGTCTGAATTCTTGTGGTTTGAACCTCTGCTCTACAGTAACTACCTGGGCAGACAGCATTCCCAAGAAGGGTGCTGTGCCCTGTTGTGTTCCCTCTCAGTTCCTTAGGGAGCCTTTTACTCGGGGCCCACTTAATAGTTCTCTGTTTGGTAACATTTCCATGGCCTGTGCAGACAAAACTTCATTGGGTAGGTTCTGCTGCTGTAGAGAGACATTGGGAACACTGAATGGGAAAAATATCTGCTTTAGTTCCGGGCATTGCAGTCCTTTCTCATTAGCAGGGAGAGGAAAAGGCTGTCACTGCTTTACTGATGAGTGAGGAAAATCCTCTGTGTTTACAGTGTTGAATGTTTCTAATATGATTATTGCAGGTCTGAATTTGGAGTTTGGCAATATCAGAAAGCTTTTGGGAAAAAAAAAGAAAGCAAATAGTAATGACTTATGTCCCCAGATTCAATGAAATCACGGTCCTATGCAAATCCTATAGCCATCAGGACTCACACTATTCAAGGTTGTTCTTGGCCTCATATTATCCACCTGGCATTGAAAAAAAGTCAGTCTCAGGCAGCTGTGCATTTTAAAGCTGGGCTCTTACTGTAATACTGAAATATGCTAATTGCCAGGCTTTTATTTTCATTTGACTGTTTTGAAAAGCTTAGAAGAAAGGAGGAAAAATAAAGGAGTTTTGTAAATAGCCCTAGGAAAAACCTCAACCTGCGGCCCGTGAAATTTCCTTTAAAAACAAATTTTGTACTATGGGAAACTGTATCGCAGATTTGCACACAATCTCATATGCCCGATGTCTACATGATTTTAGATAATTTCTTCAGCATGTTTGCTCATTGTTACTGTTGTTACTAAGGTTACTATAACTGTCATTAGAGGAGGAAATGCTTGCTTACCCCAAAGCTTGTCTATGGTTCCCAGTGTGTCTAATTAAAAATACTTCCTTTTTTTTGTTTTCCCCCTCTCTGTAGACTTTGCTTAGACCATCATAGTTGTAACACTACTTACTGTTTATCTGGGATTTAAACTGAAGCTCAGCCTGCTAGCTCTCCCCTTCTCCTTGCCTCTCTTAAATAACCCAGAAGTGAGTTACTAAGCAAGAACTTGGAGCTGCACAACCTTCTTTCCTTTGGCAAAGGCAAGAAAGTAACACTTTTTCCAAGAGTAAATGTAGTATCATTATTATAGGTCAAACGATGAAGACTTCAGGTTTATTTTCTTAGAGTTTAATGGAACAAAACTGAAGCCTCTGGAAATGAAACTGGGGGAAAGACCCAATCCATGCAGACAGAAATCTTTATTAAACACAGATGTCAACAGCAGTAGCACGTATTTAGTGCCCTAATTGTCACTGGGCAAATAACGGTGGCTTGGGGAGGGTCCAGGTGGAGGCATCTGACTGTGGATGTGCCTTTTTTCTGTAGTTACCAAGGCTCCCTTTAAGGCCAGTAAAAAGAAAAAGACACTTTCTGGAGCATGATTTATCTCATTCCCACCTTGGCCTGGTATAGGGGGTATGAGTTGCATTCTTAAGACTGGAATGACGCTACCTGTTTTTGTCTGCACCTTTCTTATGGTGCCTGCAAGAGTTCCCAGACTTCATGTCCTGTTCACAGCTCCCCGTACACACCCCTTCTTTTTCCTGAATAATCAAAAAAGGAGACATAAAAGCACATTGATCTGACAAGATATAAGATACTTGGTATTCTCATTGGCTGGGGACAAGATTTGGGAGATCTGAGTCCAATTCTAACCATGCCACTG
Organism: Donacobius atricapilla; assembly: GCA_013397315.1. Taxonomy (NCBI): domain Eukaryota; kingdom Metazoa; phylum Chordata; class Aves; order Passeriformes; family Mimidae; genus Donacobius; species Donacobius atricapilla. The sequence continues at coordinate 66,585 of WBMY01014315.1, forward strand.
ACCTAATATACCACTTTAGGCAGCTCCGTGTTCTGTTTTCTGAAGTGAAACTTAGAGGTTTAATGTATGTTTGCATCTGAATGACAACATTTAAGTGATAAGTGGGTGGGGGGAGGAGGGAGGTTTGACACTCAATTAGGTTTGTTTTTCTTTTTAGATTCATCTCACCTCTGTTTTTCTCTGAGACCAAAATCCACATAATTCTGGTAGTAGACCAAGAGTACTGTGTCTTCGGGCTAACAAATTAAGTGCACTTAGTACTAGGTGGCTTATCATTCCTACAGCAGGAGAAAAAGGAGAGAAGGAGAAGTCCTTTAAAAAGAAAAATAAGATTAGTGGAATTCCATTTCGTGAATTCACACCGGCTTAGAATGCATTTCTATGGCTTATCTAACAGCAAACTATGATGTCTAGTGCTTCAAGGGGTTTAGGGAAGAACTATAGTGTTCTCTGTGACTTGGTCTTTACCTACAAGCGCTTTGTCTTGCACTTAGTTAGCACTGTTAAGGACACAAACTTGCAGTGATGAATGGGGCTTGAAGTCTAAATTTAATTTTAATTAGCTGCTAATATATGCTTAGTATGCATAGATTGCTGAGAGTAAAACCCATGTGAGTATCATGGGCAGTGACTACATGTGCATGTGTGCACTTGTGTGGAAAAAACAGGGCATTTTTTTGACAGCAAAAGGAAAAAAAGTAAAAAAAACCCCACCTCTGTTGTGTACACAGGGAATGTGCAGACATCTATAGCATTATGTGTTGCAATTCCTTCTCTTGGAGGGCTGTTTTCAAAATACAGAAATAGGTAAAAGTGCCTGGTTGTAATGTGGTGCATGGCCACAACTAACTGGGAATGTGACCCGTTTGGCAGAACACTGCCCACCTTTCCTCCTGTAATCTTTTTGGTTTGTGTGGAGAGATCTCAAAGCCTTACACACCTCTGGGATTAGGGAATCTTCCTGCTGCCATGAGTTCAACACTGTGTATGTACATTCAGAGTAGGATGGGAGAGAGGAAGAGGTTTATCATGGCATGGAGACAGCTGCTGTGGATGAAATAAAGAAGGTAAGACCTGAACAAAGGTCTTGGTCTGCTGTTGTCATTCATTGCATAAGCCGTTCTTTGTATTTTCGGTTGGTTAATGTACTCAAGGTGAACCATGTGCTAAATATTGTACTGAATCAGAGCCTTCATTTGCTTAAAATCTTTTTCTTTACACTTCATCAGTAGACTTAAATAGTACATTTGCAGTTCACGCCACACAGCAGGTCCAGCCTTGTGAGTCAGTGACTCTGGTAATTGCTGGGGGCTGGGAGACCAGACAGTGCTTTTCCATTAGTTGTGCTGTGTGCCTTTGTGGGACCTGAGGTTTGCTTGAGGTGAAGGTACTGAGACCACAAAGAGCTAAAGTTTGTGTGGTTTACTTGGCCATATTTAGGGCAAACCTGCTATTCAGTGCTGTCTGGCCTTTAGCCCGTGGCAAATAGCTCCCAAACTGTGCTCAGAATAATTCAAAATATGTCTGGGGCATCCTATTAGTCCTTTGATTCCTTGAGTCTTCACAGATCTTCAATGATCCTGCTTTTTTTTTTCTTTTGCCTTTTTTTTTTTTTCTTTTTTTTGCCTTTTTTTTTTTTCCCCTAGTACTGGCTATAACTTGTATTGAAGCCAAAAAATGAATGCAAAGAGGAATTGTTCCATCAAACATAGTGTCTATCCCTGAAGAAATTTGGATACAGAAAAAATTACATTATCAATGCATCCCAAATTCCTAATGAACTTAATGGGATTCAACCTGGGTGTGTACAAGGCCAGGTTGGATGGGGCCCTAAAAAACCTGGTCTGGGATGTTATCCCTTTCCATGGTTCTGTGACCTGAAGGCTTCAGCACCTCTCAGGATTGAACCATGGGTTTTGTCCAGGAGTCTTTCAAAACTGCTGCTGCCTATGTTCTTTTAAAGAGATAAGCTAAGTCAAGACTAACAACCAGTTCCTGCATTGCTCCTCTTTCCTAGAGATGGATCAAGCTGATTGTGCTGATCAGGGAATTGTTTGACAGAAGGAAAAAGCTGTCTCTGACATCTTTTCTATTTGGGTATATTCAGTTATTTGATTTTATTATTTACTTTTTAAATGGTCAGTAGCTTAGCACAAACTTATTTGCAAATTCATCTGTCCCATGTTGGATTTTTTTTCCTTTCCCCAAAAGACATGCCTCATTACTATGCAAACAATTAAAATGTAGAAAAAAATGTGAGAATTAATTACCATGCAAAGCACTAATTTCTCTTTCCTTCCCCCATACTTGGGTCGCCTTTGCAATGCTTACTGTATCATTAATTGTTCGATCTGTACTTAGATAACTTGCTCTCCTTTAAAGGTATTTGTAGAGCAGTCTTCTGCTGACCTGTGTTCTCAGCCAAGCTGCCCATTCAGGCACAGGGAACAGATTGGGAAGAGGAGGCTAAATTCACCATTTTGTTTGCAGCACAGTATGACTGATTCACAAGATTTTTCTTTTAATGTGTTAGTTGTTGAAATCTGTTAATATGATGTTTAAATTATTTTCAAGTGGAAGTTTCATTTATGGTGTTATTCCAAGAGTGTGACTAAAATGTGTGGATTTGAACAGGTACTGTGTATAGACTATGCGACTCTCATTTCCTTCCTTTTCCAATTGTATGAAACACTTTGCTTCAAAAAGCATGAACTTGAACTTAGTCATGTGGAAGAATCCCTGAAATTACTTAGCCTACACTGATTTGAGGAACTGGAAGGTGCTGCTTCATGCACCTATGGAATAAGTAATGTTACCATGAGGTGACATGTGTTGGGAGTTAGCACCAGTGATATGAACGGAAGAGAACCGTGCCATTTCTGAGTTCAGCCTTCTGTCAGCCTGCTGTCTTCTAGAGATCATGCACTAGACAGGCTTTGGTAGTGAAAGTGATCCGGCAGAAGCTCCTAGTCCATGGAAATCTATGGTGTCATCAGGGGACTACTGTCATGCCTTCACCATCTCTTCTGGCCCTTTCTTCAGAGTTTCTCCGAGAATATTCTGGAGTAATATATTATGTATGTAGATTGTGCCACAGCAGTATTTTGCAAGCAGCTGGAAGGTAATTTGCTTGCCCTAAGCATAGGAAGGGCTTTTCCCTTACATCAGTTAGACAAGGTTTTAGTCTGTCAGTTCTGAAGTCAGGAACAGAGCTCACATCCTACTGGGTGCCTTAATGACAAGGAGAGGAGAGGATGTGTTACAGAGCTTCTCCTCCTTTGCAGAGGACAGGAGTACTTTCATGTCTCACATACCCCTTTGCTAGGCAGGCAGGATGCCATCAGCAGACTTCACTAGCCTTGTACAGCTTGTGCTCATCCAAGGATGAACTGGGACAAGATTTTCCCCAGGAAACCATTCCTAGTGTCACAAACACAGTTTAAAGAGCTACTGAGTAGCTATGGTGCATGTGCAACAACACTGTGTGTGTTGTTTTGCTGCTTCTTAGTTTAAAACACAAGAGGTTCCTGCAGTTCTTTTCTACCCTGATTTGTAGTTCTTTGGGAGGCACAGCTTTAATAATCCTCAGCGTCTGCTTTTTATCATTACCCTCTCTTCTGTCCAGATACAAAGCAGATTGGAAAGGGTGAAGACTTATCAGAAAAACTCCCAGACAAGTCAGTTGGAGGCTGCCTGACTAAATTCTCATAATGCACCTTGAAAATGCAGCTCATGCCATCTGCAAGGACATCTTCAGAGAGAGCAGAGCTCGGCTGCTTGGTGTGAGAGGCAGGAGTAGGCACTGCCAGCTCAGTAGTTCAGCTTATAGGCTCTTAGCACCTCCCTAAGACATTTGCACAGATGGAGCAGTGCTGGCACTCCCAAAGCAATGCAGTTACTGCTTTGCCAGTGTTTGCCCCATTGGGCCAAAGCAGGATTAAATTAGATCTGAAGAGGAGTAAACCTTGTAGATCATATACTTGGGCAGGAAGGCTCTTTGGCAGTGATAACAGCATTTCATTCATGAAATAATTTGTGCTCTAAAGTTCAGTTAAACTTGCTGTGCAATGTCTTTGCACTCAGCGTTTCTCAAGCTGCTTTAGCACACACTAACATCCGTACCTGACTGACTGAGGGCAGGTGGAGTCACAGAATTTACCTGGTTTGACTTGCCCAGTGCTGTTGCTATTTTGCTCTCATGCAGTGCCTTTTTTGGTTACCCTTCTTCCCTGTTCTCTGCTTGATGTCCCAGTGTGATCCAGTTCCTGCTGGTGGCTGGGGCCCTTTCCTGAGGCAGAGGTTACTCTGTGAGCCTGCAGAGCTGAACAGGTTACTGGCTAGGATGAGATTTTAGCAACTTCAGACACATTTCACAACGTGAATTTCCTGTATATTTGAAACATTGCCCTGGCCAACAAGAGCTGGGCAGCCAGGCCTAGCATGGAGAAACACAGCATGTGTTTCTTTAAATGAGCAATTGTGCTCCAAAATCAATTTGCTACATCAGGCTTCATCCAGCGAGTTAGCAGGCATCAGTGCCATGCTTTCAGCAGCATGAAGGAGTTAAGATAGTAGGGGAGTGGTGGGATGTATGAAATACTTTAGTTTGTGGGAAATGGTGATCTGTAACTCACCTTCGTGTTGCTTGGCTGCTTGCCTGAGTTCAGTTCCAACAGGGGTTTTTGAAAGGCTGTCCTCTGCTCCCCACCACCTCTGCAGGACACTGCAGCAAGTGTCACTGGGAGGCCACTATGGAGCTGGTGGACTTAAAACAGTGATGACAGGATGTGGCTGTACCTCAGGCAGTGGCGCTCTGGCAACACTGACTTTTGAATGGCAGCGTCAGAGGTGATACAGCAAGGAAGTGTGTGCAAAAATTCTTTCACATGTTGAAGCTGAATTTCTGGCATGCAAATGGCAATGCTGATTATTCCTTACTGATCTTAGATGCTGTCATGTCAATCCACTTGCTTAGTGTCATTTCATAGCCACCCCGGGACACTTCCTAAATTGTGGATAGGATTTGAGTGCAGCACAAGAAGTTAAGTAGCAAACTTGACTCAGTCTTTAGGGTGCAGGCTGGAGACTGCTGCATTGGGGTGGTGTTTGGCAGAGCACATGGTAACTAGTCCCTGTTGGAGGTAAGAAATATCAAGATTTTTCTGGAGAAGCTCTAGGAGGAGAAGGGAGAAGAAAGTGGGGGCAAACTCAGGAACAGACACACTGGTGGAAGGGAGAGTAGAAACCCTGGAGAAAGGCCCAAGATTTGAATTCTTTTCGTGGAAAGGAACTGAAGGTCATGATGGCTGGTGGGCCAGACTGATTCAACATGAAGAACTAAAAAGATCAATTTTTAACAGAAAGAGTGACAGAAGAGCATGTGGAGAAGATAATAGCCTTTGTTTTTTGTAAACATGCACATCCTCTGAGGAAGATGGACTTTGGCTAGTTTCTTTGCTTTCCCACAGGGAGCAAAGATAGCTCCAGAGCAGGGCACATTCCAGCAGAGCTGGGGAGCCAAGTGGACCAGACCTCTCAGAAATGTTGCCCTTGTCTTGTATTGAAGTGGCTGGAGCTGCCCTAGGGAGAGGAAAGTCAGTGGCTACATGTAGCTGGTACAAAAAAGCATCTGTAAAAGTGACATCTCCTCTGTGGGGGCTCACAGAGGAGAAGTGAACCTGTGTTACCCTGTGAATCATGCCCAGCTTCTACTGCCACAGAATTTAGCCTCTTGGCTTCCCCACCTCCCTCTGGTTTATGTGTTATTTTTTTAAAGGAGCAATGAAGGGCTATTCTGCTGCCACAGCCCCAGTCACTCCCCACGTAGGACTGGAACAGCCGCCCACCAAAGGCAGCTCCACTGTGGAGGATGGGCTGCCGAGTGGCTCGGCTGTTGCTATAACAACAGTACCTCTGTCGCATTTCTTTTGAAAAATGAATTGCTGCTGGTGAGATGAAGCGGAGCAGCTTCTCCTCACAGATGAAAGCCCTGCTGACAGCCTCCACACACTCCTGTTTATCTATTGGGTCTGTCACGGCATGTCCGAGAGCTCTGCCCAGGATTTCAGGATGGGCTGGATTAGACCATTCGGTTCAGTGTGTGTTTCCGTGCACAGCCTCTGTCCCCCTGCCTCTCCTCCAATTGAAAGTCATTTAAAAAGTCAACCTGCCAAAATTTGACCTTTTCTCACTCTGCAGCTGGAGTTTTTCCAAAGGCATGTAAAGAATCGACAGTCCTGCTTCGCCTTCTTGTGCTTTGGGGTAGAAAACTGCAGTGAAATGGAGAGTCATCAGCCAAATATTTTGTGTGAATAAAGCTAAAGGCTTATGAAGCTGGAAGGGGGTTGTTTTATTTCAATATTTTCCTTTGATTTTGATATTTTCCTTTCATTTTTGTTTTTAGTGTCAACAATCTTCTGCTCCTAGACATAAATCTCTCAGCTCCTGCTAATATCTTCACAATGGATGCTGTAAAACATGCGCAAACTGTGTACTTGTACTAAGAAGCAGAGGGAGGGTACTTTAAAAGATACTATTTTACTTCAGGGATTGTGTTTATAGAGGAAAGGGGAAGTGCTGGGGTTTTAGACACTGTGAAATCCTGGTGGGGGTAAACTGTTTGCCAGTATATGCTCAGTGTAGGATATCCAAACCTTTCAAGAGTTAATATGGTGATTGGGAATGAAATTAAGATATGAAAAGGAAAGTTTTCATTGAAATAATTTGATAAGAATATATCTCTGTTGTACCTCAAAAAAAAGAAGATGCATCTATTGTTATGGCTCCCAAATCCCCCAAAATGCTGGAGTCGAGGGACTTCGCCACCTGCAAAGGTTGTACCCAGCGTGCTGCCTTCAAACCAACCTTTCAGGTTAAGTTTCTGTTCTACCTGCACTTTTTCAATGAGCAAACAAAGAAAATAAAAATATTAGTGCCTGTTAACCCCCCAAATCCTGAAGTCTCTGAAGGAGAACAATGTGGAGGTTAGAAAACTTAGAATAGGTTTAATTTAATTTCTTTTTGCAACAAGGCACAACTTCTGTATGTTTCATATTTGATAGAAAATAGTTTCCATGTCAAGCAGCTTTTTCTTGTAATGCATAATAAACATGATCATGTGTATTTATATACTGGGCCTGCTTTTACTTTCACTAAAGTCACTGAATATTTGTGCAGGGGGACATCTAAGTTCCAGCACATGATGAAACTTTAGGAACTGATATTTTTAGGGCTGATTATGTGCCACTAGATAGTTTTGATTCTTTTGGTAAACATTCTTATACAAAGAAGGTGATAGATTCAGGATAAAATAGTACATGTTCTAAAACCTGTAAGTGTGAAACCATGTAAAACCGTATCACTCTTACCAACAATTTTGTAAAGTATTCATTCAAACTTTCAAAACATATGGAGTCAGTTGACTTGTATTCCTCAGGAGATAATCGCTCTCACTACTCCTTCCCTTGTCATTAAGGGAAACTTTTCCCCCATCTTTTTCTTATAGGAACTTTACTTCATGATGCCTGCCGCCAGGTCCTGTTCTTACTTTAGCACAGCATTTGGTCCTTATGGTTTTGGGGTAAAGGCCACGACACATTCTGAACATTTTGTCAAATCCTGGTTTTGCCTGTGCATGCTGGTTGAGCTTGGTCGTGAGTCGCTGTTTGGGGAATGTTTTTCTGATGAGGCAATAGTGACTTTGTAGTGAGATGGCTTAGGAGTTGAAATGGTTGATTTCAGCTGTAAATTGTGTGAGTTGCCCATTAGGGGCAATATTTAAATATGCTATTTTAACCTATTATATCAGCTGAGCACCTGCACTTGAGGCCAAGGTCGTGAGTGCTTTCTTTTCTTGCCCTGGGGCTGTGCTGTTGTAACTGTGAAGCGGTGCCATTACCACATCTGTACCATCCTTTCCTGTCTCCAGGGTCTGATCCAGCGTTATATAAAGATGAGTGGAACCAACTCAGCTGTAGGATTCTGCAGCACGGCAGATACTCGTCTCAAAAAGTAGCAGGGAGTTGTCATGCCACACACCGGTGTTCAGCTTAACACGGGTTTTCAGGGGAGGGACGCAGCAGAGGTGAGAGCCATACCATAAGTCCCCTTGTGAGATCTGATTTTGATCCTTCACACTAGTCCTGGACTTCCTTTCCGCATGGCTGCTAACTGGCACAGGTTGAGGCAATTACCATCTCTGGGCACGCACCTCTTGCTAGCAGAGCTCTGCTACCGTGGCACAGAGAGATGAAAAGGTGATGCTCTCCTGCAGGGCTCCGTGCCCTGCAGCCTGCTGGGTTCCTGCAGACTATGGCTGCCAAACCTGACTGTGCCAGGCTTTAATCTAGAGAGAGTGGCACAGTGTGCTCTCCCACCTGCATCTGTGGAGCTCATGGGGCAGGAGCTGCTGCATTTGGGAGAGGAGTGGGAATGCAGTGGCAGGGACTTGATAGGGAGGCCCAAAACATGCTCACAGCCTTCTCGACCCCCACATTGCTGCAGGCTAGTTCCCCATCACAGCCTGCAACACAGGGAGAGGAACTTCTTGGTGCAAACCACTGGCCATGCTGTTCCCTCATCTCCAGAAACTGGGGAGGGGAGAGACTCAGGGTATGGACAGCTGCTACAGAGCTGCATTGGCATAAATTCACAGAATTCTTCCAGTTGGAAGGGACCTTAAAAATCATCTAATTCCAACCCGCTTGCCATGAGCAGGGACGGCTTCAACTAGACCAGGTTGCTCAGAGCCTCATCCAGCCTGGCCTTCAACACTTCCAGGGATGGGGCATCCACAGCTTGTCTGGGCCACCTGTGCCAGTGCCTCATCATCCTCACAGGGAAGAATTTCTTCCTAATATCTAATCTAAACCCGTCCTCTGTCAGTTTGAAGCCATTACCCCTTGTCCTATCACTTGTAGAAAGTCCTTCTCCAGCTCTCTTAGGCCCTTTGGGTACTGGAAGGTGCTATAAAGGTCTGCCAAGAACTTTCTCATCTCCAAGATGAACATCCACAACTCTCCAAATTCAGAATTTTAAGACCAGACACCAGAGGAGGAGACCAGCCATGTGGCAGAGGCTGTGGTTACAGAGCAGCTGACCTATGTGGTGCCACAGAAGCCTCGGGGGTGGAGGAATGCCTGCCTGCCTGCGGGAGGCTTGGCACACACTGGCTTTGTGCAAGGCAGAACAGGCAGCAAAGTCTCGTTCACTTATGCCATCAGTGACCCACTGGGGTCTCTTATTCACATATTAATTATTTTCCCACATTGCTCCAATGCAAACCAAGGAATTGATGGTCTGCTTGGACTCATAGCCTTGCCTTTCTGCTTGGTCCTCTGCCAAAGAGCAGCCTCACCAGTACCTTGTCGTCCCGTTCATGCTCAGCTGTGGCTGCAGCAGTGCCTGTGCTGGCCGCATCCCTCTGCATTGTGTACTGAAAGAGGCCAGGCTGGCCTGAGGGGCAGGAGAAGGGCACAGCCTTCCCAGAACCACTCCCTCCAAAACATGGGCAAGATACGGATTTGCTTGCCTGTCTTACACATGGGATGAAAAAGGAACCAGCCCTCTGGGATGGGAGAAAAAAAATGGGATCTGGATTGTGAGAAGAAAGAAGGTTGAGGACCTCTAGGTTAGGGAAGGGGTGGGAGCTGCATATCTGGGACTTTCCTACCAGTAAGAATACTTTAAAAACTGATAAAATCTTTCAGTATTTTGTCTTCTATTGTTCAAGTATCAGGGATGCAAGTGTGTCCTGAAGGCGTTTGCTAGAGCTGTGACCTCTTTGCTTCCTCCCCTCCCCACTATTGTTTTTTGCCTTAGCTGAAGAAAGATGCTTTTTTTAGCCTCGTACATAAGTAAAGGACTCAGCTTGGGTGTGAGTGGGGAGGACTGTTGCTTGCTACAATTCTTTGTTATGCTTCTATAACCTGACTTAAAGCTGATGTTAATACACTATTTTTTATAAAATTCTTACATTCCAATTTATTTGCTTTTCTGTAAACTTGTGTTGCTATTATTTCTGTTAGCTATTTATGTTTTATGTTAGCTCCTAGCACATAGCTGATTTCCTTTTTTTTTCATTATTTGATTGAGTTAACCTTATGCAAAGTGCCTTCTATTTTCTAGGGTGGATATATTTTTTTCTCCCTTAAAAGAGATTCTCAATATGTTAGCCAAGAACACAGAGCTAATCAAATTAAACTACGTTAAATTTTTTTTTCACACATTTCAATATAAGTAGTCAATCAATTATATTGCAGTTATTTTAAAAGAAGCTTCTAGAAACTTCCAACAAAAAAAATTCAGAATGAGTAGTAAATTTTAGTGATTCCTTTTCTCTTTTTTTTTTCCAGTTTAAGACTCCTCACTGTGTTAGGCACACTGTTTAAATCTCATCCGCGTATTAGGCATTAAAATGTTGAATTAGTCAGCTTGCTCCCTACATTTCTAGGAAGTTAGCACAGTCTCAGCTTGGTAAGCATGGCCATATTTTACACTTCTGATTTTCTAGTCAAGGGAAGGTTTGATTTGGGACTGGGGGAGATGTTTGGTTGTTTGAGGGTTTTTAGACTGTGTTTTCGAATTGATCAAGGCATAAGAATGAAATCAGAGAAACTTCCTAATCAGTTTTAAAACTTACTGTCACTGGTTTAATGAGGAGTATCTTGTCACAGTGCTCATGAGCACTTCTTTTGCATCTGCAAATGGTTAATTTTTTGCTTTCCTCTTGTTTTCTTTAAGCTTCAAGAGACAGTCAAAAGGAAGTTGGAAGGCGCACGTTCACCTCTCAATGGAGAACAGCAGAACGGAGTTTGCGATGGGAACTTTTCTCCAACCAGCAAGCGGACACGAAAGGATGTGCCAGGCATTGAGGCAATCAACAGCTTGCCCATTAATTTGCCTTTGCCTGCTGTTTCTCCTCTTCACCAGCTTGACATGAAAGCTCCCTTGCCCCTGCAGAACAGTGGAACTCACAGGAGTGGTCTAGAAGACTTGGGTGAAAATGGTGGGCTTTCTGAGATAAAGCTCCCTGTTAATGGCTGCAATGAGCTGGATGATAGTTTTAACATCCTGCAGAACAAGGAACTAAAGCAAGAGCCTTTGGATGACTCCAACTGCATAGACACTTCTGAAACATCGCTTTCGAATCAGAACAAGCTCTTCTCAGACATTAACCTAAATGATCAGGAGTGGCAGGAGCTCATAGATGAGCTAGCAAACACCGTTCCAGAAGATGATATACAGGATTTGTTCAATGAAGACTTTGAAGAGAAGAAGGAGCCCGAATATCCCAGACCTGCCACAGAGACTCAGGAGAGTGCGAGCGTAAAAAGCGATCCATCCCATTCTCCATTTGCTCATGTCCCATTAGGGTCTCCCCAGGTCAGACCATCTTCTTCCGGTCCTCCATTTTCCAACAACTCCACAGGCTCCAGCATTGCTTCTGCATCCAGCGCACCGCCGGCCCCGATCCCTGCTGGATCACCAGCAAACTGTGTTGTCCAGTCCCCTCAGACTCCCAGCCAGGCCCACACTCCCGGACAGACGCAGGCACGCTCTGGAAATGGCTTCCTGATGAACCCGGCATCGGCCGTGGCGGGATCGGGGCCCGGGCCGGTGAGCCTGCCGAGTGCTGACCTGTCCCCTGCTGAGCAGCTCAAGCAGATGGCAGCCCAGCAGCAGCAAAGAGCCAAGCTCATGCAGCAGAAGCAGCAACAGCACCCAAATCAGCCCTCAAGCTGGTCACCGGTGGGGCCTCCATCCAGTCCCTACGGAGGAGCCTTCAGTGCAGACAAACCAAATAGTCCAATGATGTATTCTCAAGCCTTTAACAACCAAAACCCAATAGTGCCTCCTATGGCAAACAATCCCCAGAAGACCACAGTCAATAACTACCTCCCTCAAAATCACATGAACATGATCAGTCAGCAGCCAAATAATTTGGTCACAAACTCCTTGAGCAAACAGCCCAATATGCTTTCTTATGGCAACACCAAACCTCTGACCCATTTCAATACTGAGCTGAGCCAGAGGATGACCCCACCAATGGCAAATCCCGGGAAGAACCCCATGATGCCGTACATCCAGCAGCAGCAGTCCCAGCAGACGCAGATGCCAGCTCAGATGGCACACCTCAGCGAGGAGCAGAAACGCATGCTCATCATGAAGCAGAAAGGAATGATAAATCAGCCCCTGGCGTATGCTACACTCCCTGCCCTTGGTCAGGTAAGTGTGAGTGCACAACATGTGGGCAACACGAGACCAATACAAAGGCTTAGTTCCTCTTTGTCCAGTCTCCTCCACTCGCCTCCTCTTTCTCCTGGAACGTATAATCTGTCATTGCAGATGCTTGTTGAATTTTTCACGTGGTATTGGAGCCTGATTATTTTAAGAAAAAACTGAAATTATGTTGCATTATGCTTTCGACCTGTTGTTAATTCACTGCTCTTTACGTGTGCCTCTTCTGATGAGTGCTTAGGGCCACTCTGAGAAATTTGGGCTCAGAAGTCACTCTTCCTTGGAGGGTTTGTTTCCTTTTTTTTTTTCGTAAGGCAAGACTTGGTGGTTGTGGATCCCAAACCACTGCATGGCTTGGTTTCCCACAGTGTAGTTAACATGGTAACAAAAAGATGGAGCAATCGGTCCATTCTTCCTGGGGTAGAAATCAAGCCAGCTTTAAGCAGCATTTTTGGCATTTTGGCTCTGGGAGCAAAGGAAGAACATTTTAGGTGCCAAATGCCCCTGGTTTTTACCGGAAAAAGTAAGAACAACAGAATGCTTTAGTGGTGCTTGGACCATGATGATGAGATGTGATGAGATGAGATGGTTTATTCTGGGACTTTCAAGCAGTCTTTAGCAACCCCAAGTATTTTGTCTTTCAGCAAGAGGCTAAAGCCATGTTGGCTTCAGAGCTTTGGTATCACAGTCTCACGTGTATTCCATGTAATCCGTATGTGGTGCAGCAGTTGCCAGGCTTGGGGAATACTTTGTAATGAGTTAATAACCAGTTGGAATAGTGGTTCCATCAATGCCCTATCACCTCCTGGGTTTGCAGGCTATTCTTAGTTGTGCGACCCCTGTAAAGATATGCCCACTGATGTCATGGAATGGTTCAAGAAGAAATTTTCTAAATGTTGTTTTGAGAGTTTAAAAACAGATTAAAGTTAATAATCAATTCCCAAAGTAGGTGGTGCCTTCACAGAAGTTATGTGCCACCAAAACATGTCAAGAAGTCTGATATACATTAATAGTGTATAATACACTAATAGAATTGTTGGTTGATCATTTTAGCATAACAGCTTTTCACCAAATTAGCTGTTTCCACACCACCTACAAGGAATACTTCATTCTGAGCATGGTTTAACTGTGACTCATACTGTAATGCATGTAGAAATACAGCAAATTTTGTCATTCCTTCAGCTTATAGAGTTTGGGGATCAACCAATAAGGAGAAGTAGGAGCTTTACCAGGTCAGAGCACATCACATATTATTTAAAGTCAATTGCAAAACAAAAAGAAGTGTTCATCTGTCTCCTGGCTTTGGTTCAGAATGTATGGTGACAGCTCAAAGGTTTGTATTTTTATATTAATTCTGCTTGCCTATTTTATTAGGTGATCTAAAGCCTCTTCTTTTTGGGAAGGCTTTTCTAAAGAAATACTGCAATAATAACATGAAACTCAGACTGTAATTGTAGCTAGAGATTTGTCAGTTGTAACTGAGAGGCAGGGGATGCTTGGTCACGCTGCCTAATGCTTTCTTGTTTCTTTCCTTTGCTTTTGTTAAATCTCTTGAATTCAAAGACCCATCAAACAGATGAGAGGATTAACTGCCTGTGTGAAAGAGTTAATGACATCTCCTCCATTTCATAAATCGAGAAATTAATGTTAATATCTCTCTACAATTCCACAATATGAATGGCTAGCCAAGGTTTCATATGTCTAATCTCACTCAGTTTCTCTCTTTGTATTTTTTTTAATATAGGAAAAACTAGATATTTGGATAGAATTAGAGATTCTTCCATAAACAAGTCCAGATATTGAGTCATTTCTGTGACATATAAAGAAGAAACTTAAGGAAGAGCCATACTTTATTCTATATTATGTGCAATTCACATTTATTGATCCATTCAGGATGAGGGACTTCTTGCTTTAGTGTAGACATCAAAAGGTCCCTTAACTACTTGTGGAGCCCACTTGCCTACACTGAAGGGATTTATTTTGGTGAGAAAGGTTGAAATAATAAGTTTCTAACTGTAATGTATTTCTTTGTCCTTTTTCCTCTCCTCCTTCCCTGAAAAGCCTTTTCCTGTGGAAAATTAGAAAGCTTATTATTGTGAGATGTGCTTGATGGAACTTACTATTTTTGCAAAAGTGGTAAAAATGTTGGTATTGTTAAGTTGAACAGAGACTGATGCAGATTATCTGATTCTATGACTTAGAACATGCTGATAGTCACAGATGAAAAATAAGAATATAGCACTCTTCAGTTTGAAATACATTTCTGAATGTAAAGTGAATGTATCTTTCTGTCAGTTTATAGTTTCTACTTTCATTGTAGTTTTGGGGTTTGACAGAGATCTGTGAAAATGTTTGTTTTTGTTAAATAATCACAATGATTTAACAAATTATATGTAAGGAGGAAAAGAATCAATTTATTGCATCTAATAGTTAGCAGTGACCATATTCTTCTGACAAGTTACTCTTACTTTGAGGACCAAAAGCTAATTTAGAGATCATCTGACATGTACATAAGTGCCTTGTCTTTTTTTCCATGTTCTGCTGTAAAATTTAGGTCTGGTTTAGTTCTGTGCTTGTGTTCGGACGCTAATTAAAACCCATTTGTGCCTGAGGTCCTTCTGTTGTAATAAGTGGCATTCTTATATGAACTCATTGCTTCAGTTGTTGAGTGTATTTTAGTGAGACATACCATTTTTTCAGTCTGGCTGGGGCCTTGCAAGCGTTCTGTGGAGGTCAGCTGTCCGTGGCTGTCCTATGAGTGTGTCAGTGCTCCGGGCTTGTGTCCCGGGCATGCTGAGCATCACTGCCTACTGCTGTAAAGAGAGGAAGCCTTTCTGCTCACTATGTGTGGGAGTGGTTGGACAGCAGCCTAGCTGGCAGAACTTGTATCCAACAGGAGTAGGATTTCTCCGGAGGATCTCTGCACTGTGTGTATTGAGACTCTTCCTGTCAGCTGTGTTAGTCCTTTGCTTTATTGTGGAGATTCAGGACTGGTACTGGCGCTGCAGCTGTAGCCCTCAACACACTGCTGCTGAACGACCCATGTGCCCTGAACCTTTAAGTCCTATATCTTATTTTATACCTTGTTTCTATTCACAGGAGCACTGGTTGGGGTGTTTTTACACAAAGCAGATACTGGTTTGCATTTTTGAGTTAGGGATTTTTCCAGAGGTGGCCTGAAGGTAATTTTGATGGGATTTTTTTCTGGAAGTGAATGTTAAAATCAGAGGCAGATCCTGACCCATCGGTATCCAGCAAAACTCATGGTGGATTTTGACTCCTGCACCTTATCAAGACTCCGTGCTACTAATATTACCTCACGTCTGACTGTTCTCCCCTTGGTCAAATTGGTACTTAGATTTCCCTGCTCTCTTCCTTGCTCCCTGTACCCTGATCTGCCCTAAACCCAGTTGTTAGTTTGTGACTGTGTGGCAGGTGTTGCCCCTTTTTGCTCTTGCTTTTTCTAGGTGGTTCTTCCATTCTTGCTTAGCTGGGGCTCATGGGCTAATCCAGCTAGTAGATTTTCACAGGGCTGGTAACTTGTTTCGTATTTAAGGGATAGAGGTCCTCTTCTCTTCTGGTTCTCATGTTGTGATAAAAGAAATCAATTCCACACCAAGATGCAACACAGTGGCTTTGTTTAAACTTTTTATACAATTTTAGAAATGCAAGGAAGAAAGCCTGAACCCACCTCCTTCTCAAAAATTACACTGTTTTTTAAGTTAAAATGTTCCATTAAGTTTTTGAGATGTATGCAAGGTTTTGTGGGAGGCATTTTTTTCCTCTTTTTCCTCAAACCAAAAAGTGATTTCAAACTGCGGAAAAGTAAAAATGTTTTCTTTGGGAAATTTAGGAACAATTAATTGTGCTTTTTCTTGGTTCCAGCTGCTCAATAGGAATGCATAATGGTAAGAGAAAAAAGCAGCCCAAAGGAATAAAATTTGAATGGCTGAGACAAAATTTGATGTTTGGAGCCAACTGTGTGAGGGAAAGTAATGAGAGGTCAAAACAAAACAGAATTCTCTGTGGGTGTAAGAAAATTAGAGAAAAGAAAAAAAAAAAAAGAAAACTAGACTGCAGCTATTTGCCTGCATGGGACTGTGAGAATGCTGCAATTATTTCCTAATGAAACCACTAGTTATATTGTTTAAAATTGTAGGGATGTGAATGAAGGAGAGAAATGATACCATCGTGCAAGCATATCTTCATATTTAATTATCTGTTCTTTGTTTTAATCGTATACATTCAAGATGCATCATCTGCTCAGTCTGGTTTTGTACGCCGAGGATAAAGGGAGACCTGTGTCCTGAGAGCATTTCCAAAACATAATCATCATTGTCCTTCAGAAGTGAAAGGAGCGTGTTTCTCTCTGAAATTGTAAAAGAGATTTTACACTTTTTTGAAGGTTATCTTTGAGATAGTGAGAAAAAGTGATTGTTAATATTGTGGGATTTGGCC
Source organism: Donacobius atricapilla (assembly GCA_013397315.1). Lineage (NCBI taxonomy): Eukaryota > Metazoa > Chordata > Aves > Passeriformes > Mimidae > Donacobius > Donacobius atricapilla. The sequence continues at coordinate 83,280 of WBMY01014315.1, forward strand.
TTTTTTAAAAGTCTACCTGGAAGTAAAGAAGGAAGATTTGTATTCACTGCATGAAACTGTGACAGAGAAACAACTGTCTTACCGGATTTTAGGGGAGACAGGCTGGAATGGAAATAATGAAGGAGACAGTGAGGATCACTTGCTGAGCAGCCTATAGAGCTATAGTGAATGCCTGTCTATGCTATGTTTGACTTGTAGACACTGCTTTCCGCAAAAGCTTTGACTTGGAGTTTAGATGCTGTGCCTGCCTTTTACAGAAGTCCAAATGTGCTCCCTGGAAATCAGTCTGTGGTAGACTTTTTAAGGACAGATGGGTTAACAAAACAAGCTCGAATAAATTGTGACCATCTTACCAGGCAGTATGTGAACATAGCCGAGCCTTCTTACCATGCCTGCTGTCATCTGCCAATTGTGTTGTAAAGGAGGCCATGGCAGCATAAATCACTGGAAACAAACATTGGATAGCATTTGGCTAAGATTTCCATGGCGTAATCCTAAAAACCAATTTTGTTGGTATTTCCTGTGAGTGTGTACTTGTTAATGTAATACAAACTTTGTTCATTTTATTTGGCAATGTTTTTTCTTCAATATCAATTTTTTTCCCCAGCCTAAACCTTGCAAAATCAAAGTATAAGAGCATTGCTCCCATGCCCCAACTAAACCACTCATCCTATTGAAAAGAAATGGGAACAGACTGCCCAGGCAAGTGGTTGATTCACCATCCCTGGAGGTATTTAAAAAACATGCACATGTGGCCCTAAGGGCCGTGGTTTAGTGGTGGACTTGGCAATGTTCGGTTAAAAGCTGAACTCGATGATCTTAGAGGTCTTTTCCAGCCTACATAACCCTATGATTCTATGAAATTCTTTGGTGAAACCTACTCTCCTGAAACCATGCTGACTAGTATTCACTGTTAAATCCTCCAAGTCATTGCTGGTAGAGAACTGAAACCAGTTGTTCCTTTGTTTTGCTAGAGAGTGTGTCAGAATAATGGGTCTTTTCTACTTTAAAAAACACAGTTGTAGTGGTAACTCTTTGATTCATAGAAACTTCCCCATTTGTTTAAGATTTATAAAAATACATTGTTGTCTGATTTTCTTCTTGTCAAGTTTCTTGAAGACTTATATTGTGTATTATTCACAGCTGTAAAGAAAATGTCCTACGTTATTTTTAGAAGCAGATAATTTGTATTACTGACTGCACCAAGTGTATATTAAATGTCCCCTATTTTACTTTTTTTTTTACACATTTCCTTCCTACATGATCTAGATCACTACATAAAGAGCAGTTTGTCCTGTTATTTAGCAAGGTCCAATAGTTTAATGATTCAATGTGTGCCAATCAACTCTCCTTCAGTTTTATTCATTACAACTGCAGTTGTGAAGCACTGTGGTTTTGAAATGTCTATAGCCAGTAGCAGCATATTTTTACATAGAGTGTTGCCCTTTCCTGGTGGGTTTTTTGTGCCATTTTCTCCTGAAAGTGCAAGGTAGCATCATCAGTTTTAGCTTTCCAGTCTCATGACCCATTCCACCTGCTTCCAGCAATACCAGCCATCACCAACTTCTCACTGTCCTTGGGCCTTTGTAACTCTCTGTGTTTATTGCAAACCAATAAAGTGTCCTGTTTTTGTGTAGACAGTGAGTTCAGGTCACGAGTTAGATTTTGTTATTTTCCATTTTTATTTTGAGAGAAGACTCATTCCAAAGACAAAGAGTAGGGTTCCTATCCTTGAGAGCACTTTGTCTGTTTAGGCTTTAGTACCTCACTGCTGGTTGCCAGAACTTGTGGAGCACTTGACTGAGCATCTTGGTTTGACTTGCTCTGATTCCTTTTTCTCCAGTCTGGGATCTTGCATTACCCAGCCATGATGCAGATTGAATCACAGCTTGCACTTAGATAATATTTGAGTTTTAGATTTGTCCTTGTGTAAATTTTGTAAGTCTATATGTGTCCTTAGCTTTACTTTTTCCTGGAGTGTAAACATTTAGAATTTCTTCTTGCCCCTGTTTCATTTCCCTTCTACAATTCCTAGGTTTGCCAATTTGCTTCTTGACATCTCAAAAACATTAGTCAGACCTTAGTTTTACAGGAATGTATATTCCTGTGTTTAAATGCGTAAATATTGAATGTCTGAAACAAAAGCCAACTCATGCCTCACAGCATTGGTGGTGGGAAATATTCAGAAATTCTAAATTTGTTTTAAAATCATGAGCTCATAAAATTAGTACATATTCAGGATAAGGTAGCCGTTATCTTCCTACTGTTTTCTGAACTCCTAGGATTCTTGACTTCCAGCTGTTCTGTATCCATCTGGGACAGAAGTTTGTTTTTTAGAGTAAAGCTTTGAATCTTCCTTCCCTTTTTTGCTTCAGAATATTAAAATGAAGGGAAAACACATGAAATTATGAATCTTATAATCATAAAGTAATGTAATACTGGGCATTTTCCTTACCCCCATTCTAATCCAACCTGTTCTTTTACCTAACTGTACCATCAAAGTTCTGGTACAACTCCAGACCTCTTTCTTGGAAGTTCCCCTTTGGTTGTGCTTTTATTTCTAAGGTGTCATATAGTCCTTTTAGAAAATACACATCACAAAACGAAATGACATTGTTTCCATGTGACAGTCTGTACTGAATACACAGGTGAAATAATTGCTCAGAGTGTACCAAAATTCCTTCATCTGCCACCATCAAGAAGGCTGTGAGTGCAGTGGATTTACCAGGCCTTGTAGTTTGCAGCAGTGATAAAATCAGCAGCAGGTCCTGGCCAGATTTGACAGTACAGATCCAGGGCCAGGAAGATCTCTCTACTTCATCTCTTTTTCAGAGGGACGGGGAAGCTCTCTTCTCCCTTCTCTGCCCAGTCTTCCAGGTCTTGTGCTGACCAGTGAGATTGGTGGTCAGCTTTCCTTGCTGGTAGTGAGACTCAAGCAAGTCTTGCGACTCATTTTGGAAGAGAATAGCCTTTGCTGGAAAGGCCAAGGGAAGGCTTTGCAGTTGTCCAGCCATTTTCTCTGGCACTGTTTTGGATCTGAACACATTCAGACCTATCTTATTTTCACAGAATAACCATTTAAAGGAGGGTGGGTGGGGGTGTCATTATAATTTCTAAAGATCTGAATATAAATGCATAAATCAATGAATGATTAGCCTTCATCAGCACTTTAGATTATTGAGATCTGGGGCCCTTACTGCTCTCTGTACTGATTATAAGAGATGAAACAAACTGTCTCCTTTCAGGCTGCATTTCCACCCTCAGCAGCATTTCTAAGCCTCAGTGTCATTTCATCTATCTCTGCCGACATTAGATTTAAAATTGTCTTTTGACTATTCTGTTCTGCAGGAAACACACTGTTAGCAAATCCCTTTGCTAGGAAAGCCTTTTCTGGGTAGTCTGGGAGTTTATTTTTCAATTTAAGCATACTGTCGTTGTCCTTTCTATCCTTTGTAAAGAGAACAAGAGACTGGATTAAAAATTAACTCTTTCCATTTCTTTTCTCATCTCCCTCCAAAGTAGGGCCATGTACAAGATTTAATTCCAAGCAAACTTGAAATTTAGTTTTTTCAGTAGTATTTCAATAAGAGTTTAATTGTACATATAGAAATATTCTTGCAACAGGAATTATTCTTGCACAAGCAGTATCCTCCCCTGTGCTCTCTTTACTGCGTGAAGGATGGAATGTCTTTGCTGCTTAGCTCAGTTAAGTAGGTTTTGTGTAGTTTCTGCTGCACAGTGATCACCCAGCCTGCTCTGCCAGGGGCCTCCTTTTCTTTTCCTACATTCTCCCTCTGCTCTGATTGCTCTCTTTTAAGGAGCTTGGAGCAAAGAAAACATATCCAAAAATCAATTGATAAGGATAAAGGTTATAGGGTATCCTCTAATTAAAAATACTACTTTGGACTAGATTGTCATTATCTTAAGAGCAATCTCTATCTTGTTCTTCTCTTTATTTTTCCTCAGTCTTTTTTTTTTTTTT
>WBMY01014315.1:87532-195826 GCA_013397315.1 Donacobius atricapilla
GTCCTCCCTCCCCCCCCTCCCCGCACCACCCCCCACCAAGAACATTTTGATGGCACTGAAAGAGGCTGTTTGTTTGTCCCATTTGCTGGAGTAGAACATCATTAAGTACTGACTAATGTTCCAGCTAGGAACTTAGGACCAAGTAAGGCTCATATTTTCAAAGGAAAAGTAGTAGTCCCATCTTTAGGGGCTCATTTTTGCTCACCTTTCTTTACTGCAGTTCATGACTGTAGCTCAGGAGTGTTCTGAATGTCACTGTGTTTTGTGGAGTTTCATGTGGAACCCAACAGCCCTTTTTAAATTTGTGTTTACATACTCCTTTGTGGCTAATATAGCTTTTTTTTTGCTTTTTGGACACATATTACCAGGGGGTTTTTTGCCCCTTCTCTAAAGCAATATGACTTACAACCTGGTTGTGCCTCAGCAGAGGGTTTGGCCACCTGATCCCAGAAGAGTGATACCAGGACCAGTGTCAGCATCCATTCAAAGCTCTGAGCTCAACATCTACCTAACCTGTGTCTGTGTGAAGGAGTGCTCTCTGATGATCAGTCTGCGCTCCCTGGATGGCTAGGATGTTCCAGCTCAGCAGCCAGGTGTACCTCTCACTAATGACTTCCTGTTTTGTCTTTCATTTTATCTGTCTAGATCCTATTTCTGGTGATTTTCAAAGCATTTCTAAATATTCAAGCCTAATGTTACCTAGAAGCATTGTTATTGCTGTGTGTATTCTCTCCAGAAAGATTTCCTAATGTTGCAACATGTCTGTGTCCATAGTAGGAACACTTAATACCTCTTGAAAGACTGTCCCAGTAAGTGGTTAAGTGCAGATTTGGAGTCCTGTGCTCCAGAGGTTCTGCCAAATCCCAGCTGATGCATCTAATTTGCTAAAGAATGTGGCTTCTGCACTCTCAGCAAAGATTTCATTCCTCCTGGGCAATAGGAAGCTTGCACTCTTATTTTAGCGTTCACCAGCTTAGTGCTGTCTGAGACAGACAGGTTTGTTAATAAGNTCTTGTTTTTTTTTTTTTTCTCTAGAGTTTTTTTTTTTTTTTTTTTTTTTTTTAATATGTTGGTGGCTCCTTTCCTGCTCATGGCTCTATACTCAGGTAAACAGACATCATCAGGGGAGGAAGGGGGGAATATTATGAAAAGTCAGCATGGGCTCCTCCTCCCCCCAGAAGACAGTTTACTGACTCCCCATGCTGTGCACATCCTCCTTTGCTGTCTCCTGCATCACCTCCTCTTTCCTGTTTGCAGGCTAGCTGGGAATGGTGCTGGCTTTTGTGGCAGGCAGGCCAGAAAGGGCTGGTGCACATAAAGAGCCAGCCTGGGAAACAGGGCAAACTGCAGGGTTCCCCTCCCCATGTACCCACCTCTAGTCACCAGTGTGATGGAGAAACTGGCTCCTTTGTGAAGGGGGGAATACATGGCAATCCTTTCCCAACTGCTCCTTCAGGCAGTCCTGCGCACCTGATCAAGCTGTTAAAAAACCAGCGTTGTGAGGGGAGAAGATCTAGGTATATTTCTGCTGTGGCGGGCCTTTATGGAGGGTGTCAGAGCCACGTGTCATAAGAGGCAGTGCCCACCTCAGAGGTGTTGCAGCTAATAAAGATTACACACAGTGACAGCTTCATTTTGGGTAGCACTGCGAAAAAGTCTGAAAATCAGAAATGCCACAATCAGGGTGCCTGCAATTATTTGTGTCACTCTGCAAGGTGCAAGAAATGGCAGAAGAGGAAGGAAGACACAGAGAGTAGTCTGGGAGACTAAGCACTGCCAGAAAGAAAATCTCCTGCTCTGTTGTAATCCTTGTGTTCCTTAAGGATTAATGTCCTCCCTCCNATTACCAGGGGGTTTTTTGCCCCTTCTCTAAAGCAATATGACTTACAACCTGGTTGTGCCTCAGCAGAGGGTTTGGCCACCTGATCCCAGAAGAGTGATACCAGGACCAGTGTCAGCATCCATTCAAAGCTCTGAGCTCAACATCTACCTAACCTGTGTCTGTGTGAAGGAGTGCTCTCTGATGATCAGTCTGCGCTCCCTGGATGGCTAGGATGTTCCAGCTCAGCAGCCAGGTGTACCTCTCACTAATGACTTCCTGTTTTGTCTTTCATTTTATCTGTCTAGATCCTATTTCTGGTGATTTTCAAAGCATTTCTAAATATTCAAGCCTAATGTTACCTAGAAGCATTGTTATTGCTGTGTGTATTCTCTCCAGAAAGATTTCCTAATGTTGCAACATGTCTGTGTCCATAGTAGGAACACTTAATACCTCTTGAAAGACTGTCCCAGTAAGTGGTTAAGTGCAGATTTGGAGTCCTGTGCTCCAGAGGTTCTGCCAAATCCCAGCTGATGCATCTAATTTGCTAAAGAATGTGGCTTCTGCACTCTCAGCCAAGATTTCATTCCTCCTGGGCAATAGGAAGCTTGCACTCTTATTTTAGCGTTCACCAGCTTAGTGCTGTCTGAGACAGACAGGTTTGTTAATAAGGTAACATAGGCATCGATCTGTTGGTACCTATGTTCTTTGTTCTCTTGTTGCATTCTCGAGTCCTCCCACCTTGTACTCAGCCCCTTTTTCATGCTTGAGAGGAACATTTTTGTATGCATTAGCCTGCAAACATATCTTAGACACTGGGACAAAACCAGCCATTCTGTGGCAACACATCTTGCAAACAGGTGCTTCTTCATTTACACCCAGTGGGAGCTTGTTAGCAGCTCCTCGACAGCAAGAGAGGAGCTCCTAGAGAGGATCAAGTATGTCCTAAGAAAGCAAGCCCAAGTTTAGCAGTACTGTCGCAAAATCATGTTTCCTGTCTCCTTTTCCCTTCTGATTCACACGTGGGCAGTATTAAAGCTGATTACTCCCTCCAGAAGCTTTGTCTTTGGCTGCTCATGCTGGCTACCTTCTGAAAAATCTGTCAGGTCTACCACTTCTGGTTAAAATCTCCTGGTTTGAAAAGCAGGTAAACCTATAAGATGCCTTTTGTTTGCTTATGCTGTTTGGAGAAACTGGTGAAAAGTCAATGTCTTTTAAAAAAAGAAAGAAAAATAATTTGAAAGTGTCTACCTAGAGAGAGTGTAAGGTCTGTCCTGAGTTGACTTGTCCTTTTGTCATATGACATTCCTTGAAGAGTAAACATCCTCAAAATAATCTGAATTTTAGATTTATTTTTGTGCATGGTATTGCCCACAGAAAGCAAGATTCCTGAGACTGCCCAAAGTGCACCTTCCAGGGAATTATTTTTCCAATGTGTATTTATTTTCCTCTGAATCCAGCAGGTTGGGGAGGATTTTTCTTTCTCTTTTTTGGCTTGTTTGTTTGTTTGTTTTAATCTCTCCTATACTCTTTGTGTGCTTCATTTCTCTCTCCCACTACTCCATGAGCCATTTTTTCTTTCTCTCTACGTTCCCTGCTCAAGTTTACCTCCTGTTTCCCCTCATCCAGCTTTTATCTCTCTGCTTCCCCTCCTTACCCATTTAATAGCAAAGGACATTTTTTTTTTGGTGTTGTCACAGTTCACAGGAAATTACTGCAAACACCATGGATTTCTGTGGTCTGTACACCTCTGGCAGAAGGAAATAGTATGAAATATTTGTTGTCATACTAAATGTTTTTTTAAGCAGTCATGGGATGGATGAAGAACTGGGCAATCTTAGCTATAATCTCACTAATGTAGTAGCACCAGCCGTGAGATAAATTTGGCCTCTCTACCTGCAGTCTGACCACTAATCCATCTCAACCAGAATTTCAGGGTTCCAAACTGTGGAACTGCTTCACTGGATCAAGACTGTAGTGCGTGTTTATCACAGATGGCTAAAACAAAAACTAAATATGTAGGAATTTTCTGTTGTTAAGTCGCCAGGGACAGTCTGCGGCAGGAGATTACGGTTAGAAACCCTTGCAGTCTTACAAGATGGAAAAGCAGTTTTAAGTGATTTTTTGGGGGAGAGTAACTTTTAAGCCCTTTATATCACTCAGAACTTGTCCCATCACTTGAAGATAGGTTCACTGTTCCCATAGATATACGCATAGAGCAGAAATATTTAAAGTTTTTAAAGAGATTTCTGGAATAGTTACTATATGTACCACAAACTACACAATGCACATGGTTGAATAGTAAAATTTAGTGTATGTGGTCACTCTGAAGATGTATTCACCTTATTCGTCTAACTACATGGAGGTTTCTAGTCCAAGATCAAGGAGAATCGTTTCTGTGTTTCCCAAAGTGCCTCTCACATCCCCCTGGTAAAAGACAACGCAATGGGTGAACTGTATATACCAAAAAGCTTGTGTGTCTGAAGCAGGTGAAGCTCTGGGTGAGCTCAGTGAGAGATGTCAGAGATTTCTCACCCTGACACAAGAGAAGTCACCAGCTGTGCTGCTCTAGAAATTTCCCTTTGCGCTTACTCATTCCTGCACCTGGTTTGCAAACAGCACGGGGATCACACCCCTAGTCCTTCCCAAGCTGCAGATAGGAGTGAAAACTGCTACCAAAAAAAAAAATCCTTGACTCAGGTTACCTAAGGGGTGGGCTGTTTTCCAAGTGCCCTGCTGAAGGGGACCCGGGTGTCACCTGCAGGCACACTTGCACAGAGCCTGCTTTGGCTGGGGATGGACAGTGTGTCAGATGCACTGAAAGCCTGGGATTTTTGTGCCGATGGAGCAGTGGAAAAGGCCCCAGCTTGGCAATGACTGAGGGTCAGGGAGGGGAAAAACCACAGGTACCTGTGCAGCCCTTCCGGAGAAAGCAGCCTGTGGAAAGAACAGGGCCCCTAAGCCCTTCTGCCTTTCCGTAAGGGCTGCAACGCTCACACCATGCATGTCCATCCTGCGTTGTTGTCAGCAAGATGTTTCTCACTGCAGCTGGCTGGGGAAAGCTGAATAAAGACCAACAGAACCCTTACAACCATATTATCCACTCTCCTGTCTGGAGCGTCCTGCTTGCCTGCCTTGCTTCCCAGCTACTTGGCAAGCATTGTGCCAGAGAGGGCTCTGGCCTCTGGGCAGCGCAGGTCAGAGTAGAGTGGAAATGTCAGGACTATAACTTCAGCAGAGCTCCCAGCTTTGTGCTTCCTATAGCAGACAGCAGCTGTGGAGTGGCCAGCACAGGCTGGGAGCTCTTTCACCAAAGGCAGCTGATGTCTCTGTTTCTGCCCAGGCTCGCTGCTTTAAGTAGACTGTACTGGGTCAAAAAACTCAAAACAATAATGTCAGTGAATAGGCTGGTTTATTCATGCTGAGCAGCACTTTCTTCTGTTAAAAGCATGGACTTTTGGAAAAACCTCAGGCTAAGTCTGAAATGCATGTACTGGAGAGGACACTGAATGGCAGGACATTGGGGGTTTTTTTAAGGTGGTCTTTTATCACCTCCTAGATTTCTCAAAAAAAAAAAAAAAAAGTGGGTTATTGTGATTGATTTTCAGTTAATTGAGAATACATGGCCTCTCTCTCTCTTCCATTTTTCTTATCTATTCCACTACTTTTAATTTCCTATTAATAGACTGCTTTTCCTTTTCAACTTAGTGAGAGATTTCACACCTACACAACCTTAGTCAATGGGAGCACTTACATAAGGACTGCACAGTCTGCCCCTGTGCATCTTAATGAAATTGGAGAAATGGTGGGGTTTTTTTCCTTTGTTCTTTGGGATTGCATTCCTCTTTCTCAAAGACTTTGTTTGGCCTCACAAAATTGGATCACCACTGTGCAAAAAACAACCCACTGTGATCACAGCTTCATTGCACAATGCCTGTGCTTTCTTGAATGTTGTTCCCATCTCTTCAAGATTAAGTAAGATCCAGTGGGTTGGACCTTTGATCTGCATAACAAAAGGCAAGGAGGTAGTTTGTAAATCCTTCCTTTCCATCTTTATTCTTTGCTGTTTGGGACCTGAAGGCCTGAAATATTTTTTTCTTCCTAAGAGGAAACTTTGTCATATATGTGGAGATGTTATTATGATAATTAGTGTTGTTAGGAAAAAAACAATGTATGTAATTCATCCACCAGCAAGCAATGATCTTCTCACAACCAGCAACTTATCATGCGTTGCCAATGCAGGAGGGCTAGGACTATTTTCTTCAGATGAATTTCTCATTCATGTAGTCAGTAAATCATGGTGCGCTTCATGATAGTAGTTTCTAAAGTGACTGCATTTTGTAAAGTTTTAATCACACATAATGGATTTTATCTGACAATGAGGTCAACCTGTAGTCTTCCTCTGTCATTGGTGTCTTACCATCCCATCATGGGGAAGATCACAGTCGTACCTGGATGCCCTTGACTGCAAGGAGATAGGGAAATGCAAGAGGCACAGGAAGATGAGCTGTTAAGACTAATTTTTAAAAATTGAGGCTTAGGTGAGGATTTACTCTTCAGTGGAACAACAACAGATTACACTCGATGTATCTTTGCGTCTGAGTGCAGTTGAGTTTGTTTGAAAACTCTTTGCATGAGCTCTCTAATGACACTTTTGAGCCCAATGACAGTTTGAGTCAGGGCTACAGGAGCACCTTTAATCCACTGGGTACCCAGAGAGGCATGTAGTTAATGATGCTCTTTTGTCTACATTTCATGAATGAATGGTGAACTTTTTCGTTGGAAAAGCAGTGAAAGATGAGGCATAGAAGTGAGGTAGGAAACCCTTGTGATTTTCAGGGAGAGGCAGGGTCTTTTCTTCAGCGTCTTCATCTCTGAGTCTGAACTCTGCTCATTCCTAAGCTGGTAGAAAAAGCCCTGTTGTCTTCCTCTATAACAGCAATGTGCCCTGGATCTCCCTTGAGGCTTCAATACCATTCTCGAGGTCTTGCATTTGTTTCTGGGTGGCTGTGGAGTGTTTCCATTTGCTTCTTATATATGTGGTTTAACTTGATGTCTTTCCCCTCTGAAGCAAGCCATGGCTGTCTTTTCTCTTTCTTGCTGATTTCCCTGTGTTTTGGTCATCTTCTTTTCCCCTACATCCCCTTGCATGAGTCTGTGTTACATAGTCGGATCCAAGCTTATTAAATCTCTGGGGCAGAGACCTGCATTTCCTGTAGGTGTTCCTATGCTCCTTCTAGCACAGGAGCTGTCATACGAGCACCTGTATGGACATGGTTTTCTCTGCTCCCTTTCACTGGATGCAGCTTTCATGTGAGATCAGTACATCATTTAGAGAGGTGTTTGAGTTCCTTCGGGATGAAACGTACTATAGAAGTAGCAGATCCTCATGATGTCTCAGAAGGCTGGCCATTGATCCTGGAAGACACATTTCATTTCTTCCTCCAGATCCCCTGATTTCTTTCCTTTGTTGTTCCTCTGAGAGAGTAACAGTCTGGAGACTGACGACCCTTTCTCTTACTACAGTACTAGAGAGGGGAGAGGGACAATTAATTGTCCATTAATTTTGCAGGAGTTTTCTCAACCTGTATCAAAAGATTGGCATACCCTGTGTGTACTGAGGCTGTGACTCACCACCCTGTAATGGCTTCCATGTGGAGCCTGACCTGCTCTTTCTAGGTCAGACTCTCTCTTATTACACTTCTGCAAGTCAGGAATATTCATTGGATAATGAACTTATGCAGAAGCATTTTAGAAAAAAAAAAAAGATGTCATTAGTTTGGTATATGGAAATGGAATAAACCTTCTCTGATGTTTTGTTTGGGCGGTTGGCAGAGGGGTTGTTAGTATTGAAAGAAGAGCAACCTGAAAACATTTTGTCTTAGCAGGTTTTTAGTATCTCTCTCTGTGTCTTTCTCTGTCTCACTAATGCAGCTTTGCCTACAGCCTCATGCATTAGCAATGCAAAGCAGATTTTGAAAGCCAAGGGAATCCAGGCTCTTCCAGACGTACACTGATTTTCGGAAAGACAAAAATCTAGAAAAAATAAAGGTTGTTCAAGTGACATATGGTGTGACAGTGACCCTACTGTAAGGACAGATGTACAGAGCTAGTGGTAATCCTACACCAGAGCCAGATAACATTCTGAGGTTGGGAAATCAAAGCCCCATGCTTTGGCTTAGCAGAGAATTAGCATGTGGAGCCTGCCTTAGCTCTGGAAACAGGGCAAGTCAGTTCTTAGTCATGTTGTAGTTGGGGCTTCCAGCTTTGGTAGCAGCAAGGTCCTACCTCATCCTGTGCAGGAAAATCAGACCCATGTAGTTTGACAAGGAAACATAGCGTATTTAGCAAAGCTTCAATGATTAGATGGATTTGTGGAGAAGGTGTATGTATACACCTTCTGATAATTATTAGTTCTGAGAATTTCATGTCTGTTGCTGCAGAAACAGGTCGTATACAGCTTCAAAGCTGCGGGGCTTTTAAATGGGGGAATAATTGCTGATATTCTGAGCAGAGTACTGGAGCAGAGGCAGCAGCAGTCGCCACCCAAGGGATGTTTTGGAGTCTTTTTCCCATGGGACCCCAGGAGGTAACCTACAGCAAACTAAGCCTCAGGTTTCTACAGGAGCCACCTCTGCACACAGAAGTTTGATATCCATTAATGACAGAAGCTAATCCCAAGGCTTGGAGTGCAGCCATAGTTCCCTTGAGTCCCAGCAAAGTTTGGGGGCAGCTTCAGGCGATCAAGCACTGTGCAAAGGCATATTCTTCTTCCAGAGAAGAGAGGGGAGTACCCATGATGCAGTTATTTTATTTGCCAGTGGCTTGGCATTTGCATAAATGCTATGCCCTTGTTAAAAAGAAGTCATGATCAGTGGTGAAAACCAAGAGTGTTTTGTGTTCTCTGGCAAACTACCTCTACCTCACTCAAGTCTACCTCTCTGCCTTACTGCTTGTGGCTTCCCTCTCTTTCTTCTGGTTTTTAAATATATTTAGCAATGAGATCTTCCTTTTTTGTATTTTCTGAAAGTACAGGAAGTAGGTCATGTCTTCCAATACATGATATCAGCATCAATCCTTGGAAAACAGAATAGGGTAGGACCATAATTTTTTGGTGCAGTTTTGGATGCCTTAGCAGCAGTCAGTTAGGCTTGATTTTTAAAATGGCAAAATGATCCCAGTATCAACAAAAAAGATAATCATCACCAACTTTTGACTGTACTATTCAATTTCTTTTTTTATGTTTACTTTTGCTTCCCCATAAAGAATTCGGGTACAGGAGAAAAACACAGATCTAAATTGTCTAAAGGCAACAATTAAAGAGAAAAAGTGTTTTCAGGCTTATTTTGGAAGGAAATGTCCTGGCTCAGTTGCAGAAGGTAGACAAGGATTTATAGAATTTGTTGATGTTCTTCAAATCCCATGTGCATGTTTTGTCTCATTATTGGTAAGGAATGGGGGCCTGTTGTATCTTTTTTCTATTTACTACCAAATGTTTTCTGTCATAGTATCTGGATCCAAGTACAAAATTGAGGTCATGACAAAGTCGTATTTCAGTCACTCCAAAGCTGAACTGCTTTATCTATTTAAAAGGCACGTGTCAGATTTTTTAATACAATATTTTTGAAGGATTTTGGGGCTTACTCATTACTTTAGAAGCAAGCTTGGGTGTTTCTTGTCATTTCCCTTTGCATTTTGCATTCAAATGGTGGTGTAAGTTGTTTGGTTTTTTTAATTGGCCTCTGTGAGTATCTGTCTCTGCTTTTCTGTCACATCATCTGCTTCATTTCCCTCCTGCAAGCAGAGTTATATCCTCTTGCTTAGAATAATGCATGATGGGGGGAAAAGAGGAAGCTAATTTAAATATTTAAACCAGGAAATAGTCCACTTACGAAATCCCCACTTGTTTTTGATGGTGTCCCTGGAAGCCAGAGCTCAGTTAGTCATTCCTGCACACACACACAAACAGCCGCCTCGAATAGTGAATATTTAAAATCCAGGCTGTGAACAGACCATCTATGCTGGGTATTGTTGCAGGTGATAGATCACTAATAGTTTAAAACTCAGAGACTGGGAACTTCTTTTGTAAATTGAGGGGGATTATTTCATGCTGTTGAGCATCCCTGTCAGAATAGAAAAGTCTATTAGGAGAGGTGGGGTTGTGCATCCAGGGGTTGGTTGCAATATATAATTTCAGTAAAAACTGAAAGCATACACACATAGTGAAAATCAAACCAAGCAGCCAAAATTTCAACTCTGTGCTGCTATTCTCAGATCAAGCACCTGAAAAGGAAACACTACATAACACTCACCTGGCAAATGTGGCCTGATCAGGTTTTTGCCTTGTGAAATACAGTTTGGCTCAGCAACCAATAAAGTTGCTTGTAATACAGAGTGCTTGCTCAGTAATGGTGTTGTGAAATTTCTTTTAATCATTACATATAATTGCTCCTGAACTTCATGGCAATTCTATTTTGGAATACTAAAAATTAAGTTAGTAGAATCATAAGAACTGAGCCAATCTGCCTGTTCTTGTTCCATACCCTTGACAACAGGTGCAGTATTTCAGTTCACACGACTGTGTCCTTCGCACTCAAAGGGAAGTTTTCAAAAATGCAGTGATGCTCCCAAATCCCACAGAGACTGAGTGCAGTTAGGTCACTGAGTCTCTAATTCTCATTTTGTCTTTTAATAATTGCTCTCTGTATCTTTATTATTTCGATTTGACAAGACCAGAATGCCCAAACATCTTCCACAGTTGGTAAATTTGATTAGAAACACTGACAAATAAATATAATCCCTGGTACCCTTCCCATGTTCCTGATTTCACAGGCACTGGCTATTAGCCCTTAAGATCTGGGAAACAAAATGTAATAAATCTTTCATTTCCCTTCTTTGTCACCCTGTTGCTATCAGAGTTGTCCTAAAGGGGCTTTTGGTCCCCATGACACCTCTTCATACCCTGTGTCAGGGATGAGATCGCACTGGCACTTTGGGAAATCCCTGTAGTTCTGGAGACTTAAATATTTGGCTTAGGAATCATGGCCCCTTTACTTGAGTCAGTGATCTTACTAGAGAAACCTCCTAGAAACAAGGTTGTAATTTTTTGCAGAAAGATGGATAGCCAGCTGCAGGACACAGTTTTTTTCCCTAGAACCAATGAGCACGTCTTTGTCATCAGTGTAGAGCAGAAGACTCCAGAGTGGCAATGCTGTCTTGTCTTTTCCATCGCAGAGCTGAGCTGCTCAGGGTCCCTTCAAAATAGTGCTTGTCAGCAACTCAGTCTGACATACTCAAATCTTATCCTACTTCTGTGCATCTGCACTCCTCTTCCTTTAAACATCCCACTGTTTCTTTGAAACCTTCAAAGGGTGAAGGAATGTACTACTAATTCTTACTTTCTGTTGAATGATGCCCTTGAGTGGCCTCTGAGAGAGAGGACACTTCTCAGGCTTATCGCCTTTTTTGGTATGAAAAACCCATTTTTTCCTGTCCAAGGGAGGTATGAGTGTCCTTGGGTCTCTTGCCTCGAAATTCAGGATAAGCCTTGCTCTCTTTCTCTGCCAAAAGCACAGTGAATGGAAGGAGAGATTGGGCATTCACAGCTGGCATAGAAACCTTGTGAAATACAGAAGCTTCCTGGACTATGGGGTAACTGGGATGTCCAGAGCTCATCTATGGATGTAGAGAGGAGGCCAGGTCCCTCCTGTTGAGCAGACAGACAATCACTGAGAAGTGTGCCTTGCTGCAGTTCTTGTGTTCCCTCACTCCCAACACAGCTGCTAAGGACTATTCTTAAACCAGAGAGAGGTTTCTTCCCCTCTGCACACTAAGGTCACTTTGCCAAAGAATTAAACAAAGGGGAGATAGAGAGAGGGGCTGAGACGTCATCTTGCAGGACAGCAAATGCTGCAGTACTCATCAAACTCCAGCAGAGAAAGAAGGTGCCTGTTTCTGCCTCATCTGTGGATGTGCAAGGCCTGATTCGTACCGTCTCCTTGACCTCATGTATGATTAGTGCACGTCTGTAATTTCCAGAATTGTCTCACTTTAGGAGATTTGATCCTGACTGGCTGGGAGTCTGGCAAATAGCAGAGAGTATATAAGGGGTGCAGACACAGAACTACTTCTAGGCTTTCTGATTTGTGAGCTAGAATAATGTATAGCAATAGTTACAACTTCGTATCAAAATGTACTAAAATACAGAGCTTCCTATTTGGCTTGCTTTGAGCCACACCTTCCCAAAATCCAGCCACCTACAAATGAAGCACTAACAGCTTCAGCTTGACATTTGAAATATAGTAAAAAGCTCTTGTGAAGACTTCCAGGAAGCATACATTTTTCGGGACATGTAGATCCATTTTTCTCTGTAAGAAGGAGAAGCTGCTCTGGGCAGCATGAACAGGAGTGTGAAGCAGCAATGGGAATTAGAGTGAATTTTTCTCCATCACTCCAGAGAGTGATCACTCTAGAGTTCCACCTTGTTAAATGACCGGCTGAAATCATGCATGATTAATGGACAAAATGAAAATTAGATTATGTGTCTTCACTCTTCCTGTGACCTCTACTTTCTCTTGTATCAACTGAAAGCAGCTGGGGGTGGGGGGGAAGGGAAGAAAAAGAACTAAAATCCTGTCTAAAAATCCCCAAGAGAAAGGAAAGATGAAAGGAAAGGTGCAGAGCCCCTCTGTAAACAGTATGCTGTCCCCAAGAATCATGGCTTCTTTGGTATGAATCCTACAGGACTAAAGCCTGAGGAATTAAAGTGTGAAACAAATGCCAAACTTTCAGGCTGCCTGTCTGTAGACACCACATATACCAGTCGCCCATGTGGAACTGCATCCCCTAGGGAATTTGGTTTCCCTGTGCAGCTGCACACAGGAGATGACCTGTGCTTCAGACACAGTCAAGCTATTGGAACAGATGCTTTCCCCTTTGTGGAGGAGAGTTTTAGTGTGTTGGCCATTTTTGGACTCCTGTTTGGGCTATGAATTTGAAGACAGGAGTCTTAAAGGCAGAGGGAAATCCCTGCTTGCCTGCAGGCGTAGGGTTCTGTGGCAGTTTTGACGTCCTTCAGTGCTGTCTTGTGATCAGAGCATGGATCTCTGCACTCACTCAGGGGCACCTGCATGTGTGGAGGCACCAGGAGCCTGTTCTCTTTTCATGCCTCTGTCTGTAATATCAGAAAGCAAAGGTTTTCCGTTCCACTTACAGACTGCTTTGACAGAACAAAATGTGTCTTGCTGTGCCCTCTACAACTTCATTCTTTGAAGGAAAAATACACATATGAATCCTCTATTCACTTAAAATAGCTAAAAATCAATGTGCTACATGATTTGCTACCCCAATAACCTCAACAGGTAGGTTAGCTCAGGGCAAGTAGAGCAGGAGTATAGTATCAGACTGTGTGAAATTGTTTATTCCCCCCTTTTTTCCATGTGCAGCCATTGGCCCTGGGGACTCAGGCAGTGGGATTTCACTTGAAGAGACCAAAACTCCCATGTGACTCCTGCCTATTCCTGTGTCTCAGAAGGGTTGATGAGTGGAGAACCATGCTTCCAGAAGACAATCCATGTTCTCTAGCTTAGATTTTAACACGGAATTTTTATTTGGTGTCTTCTTTGGAAGGTCTCAGATCCTGCAACAGTCTTCATTTTTGTGTTTTAGAAAAGACATGTTCTAGGGAAGGAAAGCTTGAACCTGAAACCTGCAAAAATGGTCAAAGGAGAAAAAGACAAAACATGATACTAAGAAGAAAAAGTGAGGTTTGATCTCCTCTCTGTGGTGACTGGTGACAGGACCTGAGGGCATGGCCTGAAGCTGAGTCAGGGAGGTTTGGTATCGGAAGAAAGTTTTTCACCCCAAGGGTGGTTGAGCCTGGAACAGACTCCCCAGGGCAGTAGTCGCAGCACCAAGCCTGACAGAGTTCAAGAGTTCACCCAGTGCTCTCAGGCACAGGGTGTGAGTCCTAGGATGTCCTGTGCAGGGCCAGGAGTTGGACTTTATGATCCTTGTGGGTCCCTTCCAACTCAGGATATTCCATGATTTTAGAGATTTGCTTCATGTTTTTTAAAAGTGCAGGGTTGGCTACTCTGTGACAGTATTTTAATCTCCCTTGCATAAGAGTAACAAAAATGCTATAAGAAACTTCAGTGTTTCCTTTGGGAGTCACTAACTAGGTCATGTATTGCTGCTGTGGAGGTACATGAATTTTCCTTTAAATTGTTCGGGAAATCAGAGGCTTAAAGGAAGAGAAGATGGTTCTGAGCAGAAAGTCTATTTCAGGATTGGCATGTTTTTCCACCCTTTAATCAACTTGTCCAGATTCCATTCTTCTTCTGTTGTCACTTGAGTTACCAGAGTTGGGCAGTACAAAATGGAGGTGGGTAACAAAAACTGTAACGAGGGCCTCACCTGACCTCCTTGTTCCTGACATTGGACGGTTCTCAACAG
The DNA here is from genome assembly GCA_013397315.1 of Donacobius atricapilla. Classification (NCBI taxonomy): domain Eukaryota; kingdom Metazoa; phylum Chordata; class Aves; order Passeriformes; family Mimidae; genus Donacobius; species Donacobius atricapilla. Next base: position 101,805 of record WBMY01014315.1, read on the forward strand.
GTTGGTTTGGCCACTTTCTGCCCGTAGTCTTCTGCTGTTCCACTGGCCTACAGCAGGACATTCCATCTCCATGGCATTGTGCTGGCATGGGCATGCTGTGGAACCCAGGACATGGTGCACCTTTGTTCTTTGTCTCATTCATGCCTTTTATTTTTTCTGACTTCCATGTCAAATTCTCTGTGTCTGTCCTGTCATCTTCGGATGGTTTCTTTTGTAAAGGGGAACCCTCTGAGAGTGTGTCATCTCTGCTAGGGCTGTCTGTTGCTTTAGGGAGAGACATAACTGAAGTGACCCACCTCTGAAAATCATAGTGGGAGACCGAGCACTGTGGCTTTCATCTGGAGTTGTTCATCAGGGTCAGTCTGGTGGTCCCTGAGAAATCTCTCTGTCTCCTGCTTCTGCTACAGTTCTACTGTGAGCTTGCGATTCATTGTTCAGTTTGCTCCCTGTAAAAAACATCCTCTTGTATGAAGGGAAGGGTAGAGCCTTAGAGAATTGTAGAGAACATGTTTCAGGAGATTTTTGAAGCCCTTTTGTAAAGGCTGTTGTTTTCTTATAAAGCCCATTGACTCAAATGCCTCAAATAGCAAGTTAAGGACCATGTTCTTCATAAAGGTGTAGGTGGTCATGATACCTGTCCAAGAGTTGAATACATGTATAATTGAACATACATTTCTGCTCAGGCATTTTGACCAGTCAGCTAATAGCTGCAAATAAGATATTCTGCCCTCTTCTATCAGTTCATCTGCCACTCTCACTTGCTTAGTACGATATATGCTGCTTTTTACGCATATAACTCTTCTTAATACTAAGGATCATTATGAGTGTGGTTTGAGAGGTGTCCTTGCTTCATCCTTTCAGGATATTGTCCCTGAGGAGAAGGAGTTACTGTTTTGTAGGACATGGCTGCCCAGAAATGCTTGCCAATCAAATGCTTTCATTTGCTGTTTATGCGGAGAGTGGGAAGGAGGGGGGCTCTACACCTTAAAAAATCCTCTCACCCAGTATCTCGCTTTAAAGAACAAAGTCTTTTTAGGTTTGCAGGAGCACAAAAAGGCATCCAGTCACATCCACTTTGAATAATTTAATATTAACCTGTATTGTTAGGTAGATATCTGTCTGCAAAGTCTATTTTTAAAAAATTGTTTTGGTTTGGTGCTATCCCTGTCTAAGCAGGGAGTGGGTGTCAGGAAACCCTAAGTTTGTTTCCAGCCTCTAACACAGCTGTCCACATAACATACAGTGAGTCACTTAACTTCTCTTTTTCTTCATCTCTTACTGGTAGAACAGTTTCTCAATGTATCTTTTTTTTCAAGATGTCCATCTGTTCAGTTCTGTGCTTTTTTGGGGCTTGGTGTTTTTTTTTGGCCCAGGATTTCCATTATTCCTCCAGCAAGGCGTGTAGTCAGGGCATAAGGCATGGCAAGTGGTGATTGTCTGTTCAACATACAGCAAACGTGAGTGAAGAAAAGGAGAGCTTTATTTACACAACAGTCCCAGTCTGTGCCATGGCACCGCAGTCAGTGCGCAGGAGGCTTGCAGCCACGCAGCTACACATGTTCTGGAATATGGGCACTCCATGTGTTGTTTTTCAACCTCCTGGGAGAGCTTGCCTGCTAAAGTTGTGCAGTCTGGATCTGCTGTGTATTCAGTGTCGGTTTTGTACCAGCTGATGGCATAAAGGCTGAATAAATTTGCTTCATGTTAGACGTGGCCCTCTGCAAAGAAATGTACATGTTTAGAAAGCCCTCCATGACGTAATTAGTTATCTCTAAGCCACGGTATCATTGTGCAGGGTAATTAGTTGTGTTTATTTAAAGGAGTCTCAGAAAGCTATTAGCAGGTCTGTGTCCAGTGGACCAACAAGAGGAAAAAGAAAAGATAAAACTCCATGTGTGGTGGTTATTAGTCCCTTCATCATACTAAGGGATAGCTTGTAAGAAATTGGACTTGCTATCCGTGGCCTTGAGTACCAGCAATCATGCAGGGGCATTGTTTCTCCTTGCCGGTGATAAGGGCTGGGCGACCTGTGGTGGCTTGGATAGGATGCTGATTTTTATCTGCTTAAGTGCCTGATGCTTGTAAAAACACAAGTGGCCTTGTTACCACTTGACATGACACCAGTTGTGGCTGTTTATGCTGACACACCACTGCAGTCTTTTAAAGCCCCAGCCTGGGCTCAGATTCATTAGAGAACTTCCGAAATGATAGTGATACAGCAGCTGGGCTGATTTGTTTATGCTCCCTGTTCCAAGCAAGAGGGAGTGAGATAGCGTAGCCCCGTGGATGATCTTCACTTGCTTGTCAGATTTACCTTCTGTGGTGAAATAGTGGCTTTTGGAAAAGCAAATTAGGTACTTAATTTATCTGTAGGTTGACTTACACAAGGGATAGGGAAGGGAACTCTGTCTGCAACCCTTGAGAGATGAAAAGGAAACAGGCTCCAGCACAGGTTGTGTGCAGCTGGCTGGTGGCTCCAGCTCCCAGCAGCGATGTTTCTGATGGAAGCGCTGTGGCAGTGGCTAGGCTCAAACAGATCTTGCATACATCTTGGCCTCCTGAACTCAAAAGTCTTAAAAAGAGTGTCACCTACAGCATTTGCTTCTGAAACCTGTGGCATTTAATATATTGGAGTTTTTTCCTACAAGATTTCTAAATCCTCTTATATAGGCTATTAGTGAATTATTTCCCTGTTCTGTAATTGGCTTATAAATTTTACAGAGGGGTTATTAGCTATAAAAGGTTGTGACAAATGACCTGTGTGAAGGAGGAAAACTTAGTTAGACTTTTCTTCCCTGCCTCCACCCCTAGATTTAGCAGTTGTGCTGAGTCTATGCAGGCTTTCCATCTTTGTAAAGATGGGTACCTGTGAGGACATCAGTGAGTGATCCTAAGCTCCAAGGAAAGAGCATCTCCCAAGAGGGAGAGAAAACCTTCTGGAGTTCCCCCTTGAGACTGCAGTATTAGTGATGAGCTGCCTGAGTCAGCTGAAATAGAGACTATAGGTAATTGTAGGGGCCCTGATCTGGGCTTCTGCACTGAGAACGTTCCTATTTACTACGCTAAATCCACACACAAGTTGGAACCATTTTGGTTAAAACAAATCTGCATCTCCCAAATTCTGTCAGGTCAGGCAAGAGGATGTTGCTGCATGCAAAAAAGGGATAGTCTTCACAAAATGCTAGGAAACCTCTGGCAGTGGCATGTGACTAGAATCCATTTAATATCTGTCAAGGCTCCTTTGTCTGAGATTCTGCAGAAAGTCATTTTCAGATCTCTGCTCTCCAAGGTGTCCTGAGTAATTTCTGTATATAAACCAAGCCATTAAATGAGTAAGTAAACTCCATCTTCTCAGTACCCTCAAGTCACATTTTGTATCAGGGCTGTTCCTTAAATATCTTTTACTTCTGAGTGCTCTCACTTCTACATACTATGTGATATAAATAATACTACTAGGAATCTGAAAGCTGCAGCTTTTTATGGCCAAACGGTGATATTATTCTCTGAATTCAAATTACTAATTTTCCTGCTTGTGGCTGGCATCCGGCCGTCCTTTACATGCAGCCATCCTGCTCTGTTCCACCATCAGCTGCCCTGGGATTGCTGCATGTGTAATGCACCTGTAATCATTCAACCTGAAAGTGTGGGGGAAGGTAGCCAACCAAACATATGAGTAAGACTTTTGCAAGCATATTTGAGTCATTTGTCAGGAGTTTCTTGTTTCCATGGGAATTAGTGAGTGAGAGAAGACATAAGTGAATCTTATTCCTTGCTTTAGCCTCAAGTCTGGCTGCATCAACCTGCAGGCCCTATGATTTAGACCCATGGGGGACTGAGAGAGCTCGTTTTCCTTTTTAATTATTATTACAGTGAGGAGATGGTGACCTATCATGGGAGGAGAGGAATTGTGTGTCTACTTGTTAGAATAGCCCAGCACTGCAGTCCAAACTTCCTTGTGCAGCTGTGGATATGCCAGATCTGCCTTTGTGATGAACTACAAATGCTCTCAGACTTTTGAGAAGCCCAGGGAGTCAATTCCACACCCTAAGGAGGAACAATTCATGTCTCTTCCCATCCCCCTGTACACACATACACCATCCCCTTGTCTCTTTTTAGGTCATTTATAATCAGCAGTCATGGAGCACTGGCCTCATTAGTGATATAGCCATTCCTTCAGCGCTTCAGAAATAATCATTTAAAAAAAAAGGCATGGTTTTCTTCCCTTGAGAGCCCATGAGTGATGAATTTATTTCAATCTGGCTGTCTTGGCTGTCTTGCTCAGACTTATCTCCATATTTATTTCAACAAATTATGTACTATGGGAACAACAAAACAGAGACCGACAGGACAGTCTGGGCAGGGAAGGGTTAACCAGGGAGATGGTACTGGAAAGCTGGGGCTCAGGGGTGAGGCATTTTTATTCAGAATAATTTTTTAATGTATATACTTTCTGAGTGTTTGTGTTTGTAGAGGTTCAGAAGCCCTGGGATTTGGACATTGATTTATTCATAGGACACCATTTAGAGAACAGACATTGTCCCCTGAGTGGTCCCAGCCACCAACCTTTCTCCTGTAGGGACCATCCCTTTTGTAAGAGTGAACAGGTGATTAACTTTCCATGCCAACTAATGATTTGGGTCTCTCACTAGCAAGCACTGCTAATTGTGACTGGCTGGGACCTGTTCTGGAATCCATGTCCTCAGCAGCCCCCTGCACTCAAGATCCAGCTGCTTATTCCTCCACCTCCAGGAAGCAGCACTTGCAGCTACTGTAAACCAGACTCACAGAGGGACTTAAACTTGTGATTTTTATTATGCCAGTGGCCATTCCTATCTGAAGCTCCAAGGTCAGTGGCCAAGGACTGAGAGGCAGAGCTCTTCTTCAGACATCCTGGGCAGCCCAGCCGTGATCACTTGCCAGTGTGCACATCAGAGTTAAACACAGCCTTTTCCTCCAAGCTACCACAGTCACAGTAGGTTTATTTGAATAACATTAAACACTCTGTATTCCTTGAAATTATGCTTTCTAAGGATTGGCTTTCCAAATGGGTAAGCTCTTCCCATTAGACCATTTGGCACCTTGCTGCTGGGCAAATAAATCTGAGGATGTGGCATCACTTCATGTCATGTGGTTGCAAGCACAAGTCAGCTCTGTGTGACAGGTGGTTTTTTTTTTTGAAGTTTGGGTTTATGTGTACTTACAAAAAGGAAAGCTAAGCCTGTCCTCTGCCAAAATATAGCTCCTCTCCTTCCCTCTTTCCCTCTCATGAAAGCTCACATGTGAAGTGGCTTTTCCGTTAGGGCTTGCGCCTGCATTTCATTTGTTCCCTGGGATGGCTTTTCTGAAGCATCTGGAACCTGTGATTTTTGTGTGCAGCTGTAAAGTACATGTAATTTGCCTTGCTCTACATTTTGAGAAGCAGTTCCTATCCAGATTTCTTACAGGTAGCATTTGTGAACAGAACACCCAGCATTTTACTACGGGGTTCCAAGCAGCAATGCACAAAGCAGCCCAGTTTTATATTTTGTGTATGTGCACAGATACTCTTAATGGCTCTTCGAGGTTTTGTTTGCCTTAGTGAGCATGTCATGCACTTATCAACCCCCCCCACTGACTTGTTAATTAATACATATTCCCGAAGTTTTCTTTTGTCCTCTATCCCTTTTAATACTGAACTTTCAAAGGCCCAAGCTAACCAGCTTTCTGCCAGCATAAGGAGAAGAGGTTAGAGACTAATATTTTAAAGTCAGTTTAAATGTTGCTTGTGTCAGACTTCAAATTTAGAGACAAATATCCCCCTCCACACTTTTCTATTAAGGCAAAATTATTGTTTAGGTCTTTTCAGGTGGTTTCTTTATCCACTGCTTTCTAATCACCTTGGTAGCAGGACTGTAACCAGGTAATGGGGGAATAACTAGCAGTTGGCTTGCTGTCTTCTTCCATAAGAAAAAAATCAGTGCGTGCAACTGCCCTGCCTTAGAGATAAGCACCAGCAGCTCAGGAAGTGGGGGGAGGGGGGTGTTTATAACCAGGAAGGCTCAGAAAGGTGGCATCTCTCTGTGAACAGGCAGAGTTCTCAGGGGAGGAATTTAGTACTTTATTCTTTCCAGCTGCTGGTTGGGAATGCTTTCAGCTTTTGCAAAGTCATACCTCCCTTGCCTTAAAAGAATTTACCCTTAGGAGGATAAAGAGGAAGCATAGATCCATATCTTTGAAACACTGCAGCTGGTCACCTTTGTTTTACAGGTGGAGAAAATGACTTGAAAAGAATTTCACAACAGGCAACAGCTGGGGGAGAAGGGCTGGATTCTGAAAGAGAGCAGGTAGCTTTCACTTTGCTGTATAGGCCTCAAGGATATCTCTGCTTTCTGACAGAGAAACTCCTGAAAGTCTCAAAGACATTTTTTTCATCTTTATTGAAAAGCTGGAAGTTCTGCATTTACAGAACAGATGTCCTTTGTTAAAAATTTTTCAGTCCTTATTGAAATAGATATGAGAAAGGCTTCATACCACACAAACTCAGGAGGAAGCAGCATTTTAAATGGAATGATTAAAAACCTTGCCTTCTGCCATTGCTTCATTTTTTACTTGTGACTCCTGTGATGTCACCTGTTTTCTCCAGCTGTCATAGCTTCTGCTGGAGGAGAGAGGAGAAACTTACCTTGGGCGTCCATAACCTATGTGAAAGGTATGGGAAAAAGGAAATAGAGGAGAAGGGATATCTCTTTCAATCTTTCCAGATCAGAATGAATTCAGGATCAATCCTGGGCCCACACCTGATACTCTTTCTTGATGCTCGTTGAGCTTGTAGTCACTTACTGTAAAACATTAGGGCTTCAGACCCAAGAGCAGGCTAAGATTCTGTGCCGGCCATCACTCCCAGACAAATGATCAGAAGTGACAGGTCAATACACGTAACAAAACCATGGCTGAGACCAAGTTCATCATTAAGGCAGTGTGGAAAGTGGTCCCTCTGTGCAACTGAGGTTGCTGGATCCTACACCTAATGTGTAAGCCAACTAAACCATAATTTACACCAAAAGCTTGTGAGCTTCTGGAACTATATGGTTGCTAGTGATATTAATTTACTACAAATCCTTCCTGTAAGCTCTTTGTAGAGTCTCACACTGTGAGCTTCTTTTTCTGTTAATCTTTTCTTTTGTGTGGTTGAGTTTAGTGCTGGTGAGGAAAGGCAGTCTGATGTCCATGGAAAATTAAATCCTTTATTTATCCGTAGACTAAGCACCAGCTGTTCCAGCAGTAGAACCCACTGCAAGATTGAATTCAGCTCAGTCAGCCCCCTCCTTCCCCTTGGTTTGCCTTCTCCAATTGCCTGTTGTGTTGTGAAATTGGGAAAATGGATCATCCATTCTAAATTAGACTGGCACCACTCAGTTGCCTTTCAAAGTCTTTGCAGGTTTTGCCAAGTACAGTAAGACTGAGCCTCTTGCTTCAAGCCCGTCAGTCAAAGCAGGTGCTTTAGAAGGGCTGTGCTTTATCTTTGAGATTCACAAGGTGTGAGCAGAGCTCAAGGGTGTAGGGGTTTCTGCATCTATCTGTGGAGGAACCCTGCAAAACCCTTCCCACCACCCTGCCCATTAAAAAAACACAACACAGAGCTCAGGTGCTGCTGCTGCTTTCACACAGAACAGGTAGGTTGTCCTAGAGACGTCACTCTTCCAGCATCCTCATGTCCCAGCAGAAGGCCCTCAGCTGGACCACAGGGCTCCCTAAAAGGCTGAATTGTAGGATCCCTGCTTGACCACAACAAGCTTCAAGCTTCTTAACTGCATGTGTCTGTGACCTGTAAGGTGACTTGCAGCCTGCATTTTGGTCTTAAAGTGTTGAAGCCTTCATCAGAAAAGAATGATTAAAGGAGAATCAACAGAATGCAGATCAAAAGTTGGAGGAGGTGGTAAATGTTTTAATGAAAAAACATTAAATTTTCCAGTTACTTTTGCTCCCTACACTAGGTCCTGATCCATTTTCATCCCTATTATATTGGTTTGTCAACAGCTACTGAGGCCAGTTTTAAAGCTGGAGCAAAACCACCAAGCTCACACTATTTATCCTGATGTTTCAGCCTTAGGTGGATTTGCTTTAGGCTGTGAGCACAAGCCAGCCTCCTACAGTGCTTCCCTCTTTTTTTCATCTGTTTGTGTATCATGTAAGTGAACCTAGATTAATTGTGTTTTTCTTCCCCTCTAGACCTGACTATCTTGAATAGCCGTAACACCTGCAGGATATAGTTCAGTCAGTGACTCAGATGGATTAATATCTTCCTTTAGCCCATGGCCAAATGCAAGAAATCCCATCCCAAAGCATCCTAGCTTTCTTTAGTTTGGCTTTTGTAATACTGGTTTTAGATTCCATCAGATTTCCACAGCTTTGCCTTGTAGATGATATGAGCAATCCTCCTTTTTTGCTGATATTTTGCGAGTGAACAGTTCATCACAGTAAGCAAATTCTGCCCAAATCCACACAGAGTGATTGCATTATTGGGAAAGTGGTGCTTTTACACCAGAAATCCTGGAACAAAAGCAGTGCCCCCAGTTACTGAGCTAGCACTGAGCAACCCAGCTCTGTTTCTAGTCTGTGCCCCGCTCTTGACCCCGCAGCCATTTTTTAATTGCCTCATAACGGTTTGGCTACTTCCACCACCCCAGAGCCACCAAAACAGGGAATTTTGCAGAAGTGTGTGCAGCAGGATTGTGGCTGGATGCAGGGTCAGAAGTCACCAATTGTTGATAGCTGCTGGTGAAGCTGCTGCTGTGAGAGGTCTGCGCTAGCATCAACCCAAGCCACCATTCCCTTAACAAAACTTGCTGTCAAATCTTTGCGGCCTTCAGCTGATGTTTGACACAACTTTACTGAAAAGTTTGCAGGTTTCCTGACAGACTTACCAGGATCAGGGTTTAACCCTTCTTAGCTGGTATGGTGCTGAATGCCATACTTAGGCTCATCTACTCTAGGTATGGAAATAAGATGTGCCTTGTCTTATGTAACTTGGGGGCTTGCAGTCATGTCTAAATGCAAGGTTCTTTTTGTTACATGTAGAAAAATCGAGATGAGATTCATTTTCTTGCAGTTTCTTTCATTTTTCTAAAATCTGTTGGAGATGGTAGGAGGTAAATCCTTAGTTTTATTTCCTGTGATCCTAAACTTAGATTTATGTACAAAAGAATAGCCTCTAACAAAGCTGTATGACCAACAGGTAGAGATGATATAAGCAGCGATAGCAGAAACACTGTAGAAATCCTCATGTAAAGCACGGGGATGCATGCCTGGAATAATTTCTGCTGCTGGCACATCTCACTGCCCTACACATGCAGAAATGGGGAGTGAGGAGTTTGCGTTAGAGCAAGTTTTGCAGCCCCGCATCAAAATGGCAGTGCTTTGTTAGGGCTTTTCTTCCAGAGTCCTTCTTTCCTGGCTGACACCAGGCGGGTATGAGAGATCCGGTGTTTTCTTGGTGCTTTGCCTTGGTGCCATTCCCTGTTCTCCCCTCTGCATCCTCCCCCTTCCCCTACTCCCCTGCACTGCTCCTACTCCCCACTGCCCACATTGAACATGTACAGATTTTATGGTTCACTGGAGAATAAGTGGCTGTCATTTCACAGATGGGCCAGGATGTAATTAGCCACAATGCATCGAAGTAATGGAACAGATGTCTCTTTGTAAACTGAGTTTGCTGTTGCACACTCTGTGTGTGTGACCTGCTGACTGCTGCAGGCGATTCCTCCCGGCCCCCTCACCCCCTCCCCTCGCTCTGTTGCCGAGCCAAGGGCTCGGCTCACATTGAGTGTTTGTGTGTTTGCAGGTTTGTTTGTCTGCGTTTCTCATGCGGTCTCTCCTGTTGTAAGGCCGCTGATTATGTGATGGATTGTTAGCAAGCAGAACCTGCATTTATCGATGGAGTCGTTCAAAATAGAAAAGGTGATACCCCTCTTATGAGATAATTGGCAGTTTCAAGTTGCTCTTATTACCCGATGATAATACACCAGAAAAATCATAAATTACTGTTATGATGCCCAGCCTCCTCCTTTCTTTTTTCTTCTTTCTTTAACTGAAACTAAAATAGCTGTTCTCCATGAGCCCTTAAATTAGTATTTATATTTTACATAAGAGATAGCCTGTTGTATTGGTTACAATGTGATAATGCACACAAGCTGACAACAAACACAGCCGCTCTCAGAAAGGTGCCCATCTGACTCAAATAGGAACTGCAGTCCAACCACCAGTACAAAGTTAAGGGGGGCAAAACCAGAAGCTGCTCATTTTGTAGAGCTTCTGTCATGTACAGAAAATGGATAAATTTAATTTAATCTAGTGGAAGGTGTGCCTGTACATGGAGGGTTGGAATGAGATGATATTTAAGGTTTAACCCAAAACTATTCTATGATTCTATAATTCAAAGCATTTTTCCCTAATATTATTGATGCATAATTTCAGGCTATATCTATGCAGGTTTTCCATTCCTTTAGCTCCTTAACCCTGTGCATCTTAATGCTGGCAGCTGTCCAGCTGTGCTGCTTTAGCTGCTACTGCTGAGGATTTCTTGCCAGTGCTCCACACCAGGGCAGGGGGCAAAGAGACCCACAGGGCCAGGCTGGCTCTTGGCCTCCAGTGCTGAATTTGGCTCCACTTACAGCTCAGCCAGGCCATGGAGGAGCTAAACACCGTGACCCGGCACCAGTTACTATCAGCAGAAATGTAATGGTGACACAAACAGGAAGGAGATTTAGAGAAAACACGATCATGTTCTTGATGCTTCTGGGTATTGCCATTGTTTGTGTGTCAGAACACTCATAGTCAAATCGTGTAGGCAGTCCTTCTGTCTGTGTGTGTGTGTGCTTGCATGCAGTTATGGTTTATTTTCACACAAATTTCCTGAAGAGACACATTGTTTCCCCAGGGCAGTTTTGATGAGAAGTTTCCCATTAGTTCCCCTGGCTTTCACCCAGCAAGCTTAACTTCAGATTGCACATCTTCTGAGTGTTAATAATGATGAGGTACATTCAAGGATGATGGCAAAAAGCAGGTCTTTTGTGTAGGTAGGACTAAGTTTTTACCTCGAGCTAAAATGATAAAGAGGCAAAGTAGCATGGTGATGTGTGTAAATACACTGGATGTGTGCAAACTAGAGAGCAGTATCATAACCCAAAATAATCCTCTGCTGTTTTGCGGATAAGGCATTGGCCTGCTGCCATCTTCAACCCATGGAGTGGCTGATTAAAGATTTTAAAGGACACAAAAATTTTGGATTGGGTGCAGCTTCTTGGGTACATCTCAGAATAGCCATAGTGAAACGCAAGGGAGAAATAATAACCCAGCTGGTGCCTGCCCTTGAAAGCAAATCATTACGCAGTGGGTTTCTCTACCCTACCACGAAGCTCTTTTCACTTGTGTGGACACATGCACTGAGCAATCCTCATGCTGGCCTGAAAGTCAGGAAACACAGAACTTACCAGCCTTGCAAGTACCCATCATGGGGGAACCAGAGCTTTCCTAGTAGTCTTTCAGGTCATCTGTGTACGTGCCCAGGATTGACAGTGCTGGAGAAGTCTTGAGTCTTATCAGACCAGCAGTAAATTTTACAAACACTGTAATGCAGATTCCTTTGAGTCAAAGACCGTATTATGAGACATGAGAAGTCGCCTTTAGTGCAAGAGTGTGCATTTCCACAGGAAAAAAAAAATAAAGCTAATTATGCTATGGAGTTGAGAGTGTAGCTTTTAGTTCCCTCTGACAGTTTAAGCAGTAGGTATTTTATGAGACAAGAAATACGGAGTTTTGACACAGTTTTGTTGTGCTGCTATTCCTGGCCAGAGCTTATTTGTGCCTAGCAATTAGCGAAGAGAGCAAGACACAAGGGTGTAGCCCAGGTTTCATGACCTCACTGAACCCACTGACCCAAAGATCTGCCAATGGGGTTGAGCGTGCAGGTCTCTCTCTCTGGCAGAGCCATTCACATCGGCTGTAACACTTCCATGGAGTTCTGTTGGTGCCGGTTCTCTGCAAACCTCATGTCCCCCAAGGAAGACTTCCCGGAGCTTTCTGCTTCCATCTCCGTCCTTTGTGTTTGGTTTTTTTTTTCCTTTTGACACTCATCTCACCTGCATTGATGGAAACCGTGCTTAACCCACATTAATGGGAGAGAAAAAAAATGGTCATTGGTTGCGATTTTTCAAGCTTGTTTGATAGAAAGGGTCCTGTGGGTTCCTTGGGTTTCAGTCAACATTGTACTCTTTATGGTTGGTCTGTGTTGAAGCTGATGCTTGCATGGTGTTTGTGGCTGGTTTCATCTGGTCCCTGCCTTTCCAGAGGCAAAACTTGAGGTTTGTTATGTCTTTGCAATACAGTAAAATTGCAAAGCAGGTACAATGGATTTTCCTTTGCCTTGTCTCAGTAGAACCAAGCCTATTGCTGCGAACACAGGATGGTCTTGTGTTAGGGAGAAAGAGGGAGTTTCTGTTTGGGTCTCAACGTAGGCAGTTTGTGGCAGCTTAAACTCAAAGTGGTTTGTCAGTCCCTCATCGATGACAATTGCGCAACACTTGGGGATAGACTTTACAGCAGCAAGTGCTTATGACAATGAACTATCCCCACTGAACTCCTTTTAAAATAGTATACAGTGTATTTGACAAGAATTACTTTTTTTTTTTTTACTGTGTCAACAATAACTTTCATGCTCCCAAAGCCCTTTCTCAGGCAAAGCTCCTGCTGATCCAGCAGAAGGAAGACTTAGTTGAAAACCTGATAACAGCTATCACATAATCATAGAATAGTTGGCTTTGGAAGGAACCTTAAAGATCATCTCATTCCAATACTCCTGCCAAGGGCAGGGACACCTTCCACTAGACCAAGTTGCTCAGAGCCCCATCCAACCTGGCCTTGAACACTCCCAGGGAAGGGGCATGCACAGCTTGTCTGGGCAACCTGTGCCAGTGCCTCATCATCCTCACAGGAAAGGATTTGCTCCTAATATCCAGTCTAAACTTACCCTCTATCAGTGTGAAGCCATTCTCCCTTGTCCTGTCACTACATGCCCTTGTAAAATGTCCCTCTCCAGCTCTCTTGTAGGCTCTCCCTTAGGTACTGGAAGGTGCTATAAGGTACTGGAAGGTTGCATATAGGATTTAAGTGCAGGTTACTTGATTTACAAAAAACAACTGCTGATCACCAAGAGCCCATCTGTCTTTGCAATTACCTATGACAGTTCACACACCATCCCAAGATGGTAGTTTTTCTGTATACTCTGACGATGTATGGATGGGGTAAACTGCGGCAGGGAGCAATTAAGTACCCAATTCTGTCCCCAGCACATACTAGTGAGGGTCATAAAATGGGATTCTGTGGTTCTGAATGGTAGGACATGCATTAAATATGGAGAATCATGACTTGTCACTGATACTTAATGTTGGGTTGTGTTAGTGAAAAAAGCTTGCCTGGAGATCCCTCTGCTTCCAGTGTGTGTGTTACAGGAACCCTCTAGTAGGGACCCTCTGGCTTGTGAGTGGTGGGTCCCTGGCACTATGGTTTTGGGGATTGCTGCTGCAAACCAGCACAGGTGCTGAGAGCAAAACCACTTATCCTTCACAAGAGCAGTGCAACCTTACTGTGATGTGAGGGTGACCCTGGAGGGAATACAATCAAGCGCTCTTAGGTTCATGCTCAAGTGCTACTGGAATCTGGCACCACTTTGGTTCCTCTGTACATTTGACATATTTCAAAGTGTGTCCCTAGATCCAAGGGCAACTTTATGTCCCTTTGAAAAACATGGCCTGACCCTTTAGGGCAGTGTAGTGGCCTGGTTAAGGCGGGGTTAATGTGAATCTGAATGCCAGAGGCTTTATGGCAAAGCAAAGGTCCTGCTTGCTGTACTGTGCTGCAGGGAAAGGCTCTGGGTGCCACGGAGAGGCAGCCCAGGAGACAGCCAAGTGTCCAGCAGGACATGGGAAAAGCCTGTGTCATGGGGCAGGCAAAAGCTGGGCCCAGGATAATGGTCTACAATCATTTGAGAACATGTATTCCTTTCTCTGTCTCTTTACATCTGACTGGTTATCTATTGCTCCTCTTTACGGCAGTCTGCTTGTAGGGCTGCATAGCTTTTGAAGGTATAAGAATAGGGCTTTTTTTTCCTTTTTTTTTTTTTTTTATTTCTCTTGCCTTGAAGTAATCATCTATATTTAGGTCAGTGACATGATGAAAGATGTTTATGTGTTTTTATCTAAAGCTGGAAATTGCCGTTCCGGATATCACTGAATGTAAAAAGCTAATGGAGCCTTGTTGTGCTTTCACTGTTTCTGCAGTGGTCTCCTTGTTTTAGTGCTAAGGCACGCGAAGCATCCCATCCCCACCGCATGGCCCTCGGCTCTCAGCTCTCTCTGGATCCTCTGCTGGCTCTCCTCTACAGAGGAGACTTGGGGAAGGGCAAGGGGAAGGTCACACAAAGTTGTTTCCGTCTCCAGCTACCTGGAGCAGGCATTGCCAGCTCTGGTCTATTAAGTAGAAAATGTGGCACTGATAAATCCTGTCCGCTAAGGAACTGAGCCTTTTTAATATGCAAGTGCTCAGTCAAAGAAAGTAAACAGACATCTCCTTCTGCTGGGAATTACTAGACAAATGTCTCCCTCCCCTTACCCTCCTTCCTTCCTCCTCCCCTCCATTTAAGTGTAGGAAATTCTGCTTGCTTTATTTGATAAAGAGGAGGAGGGGAAAGGACATGTACTGAATCATGGTTAAGCTGCTGTCTTCTACCTCAAGACCTTTCAGTGTAGATGTGCTTTATTAGTTTGATAAGCAGACACCAAAAAGGGGGAGGGGTGTGGGGTTTGCATGAGGGGATCTGCCTAGGGGCTGCCCGGAGGTTTAAGAAGAAGAGCTGCTAATGATGTTGAAGCTGTACCTTTTTGGGACCTTGGCTCCTGGAGGAAAAATGGGCCCTTTTCACTAATTATGTTGTGCTCAGTAGTGTGATGGAAAGGATCTCACAGGGGAACAAAACAGAATGAATATCATCTGGGCTCTTCCCCTGAGCAGTCCCCTCTCCACTCCTCCCCCATGCCAACCCTCCTTCCTTCGCAGGGTATCTGGCATGAAGTAATCCTAAATACTGGGAGATAACATTAAGAAAAGAGATTATTCGGTCATTTATTTGGACAGTCTGGTGCAAGGCTTGTGAGCTGAACATAGATTTTTAACAAATATTGTCCAAATTGGCAGCGCAAATGTTTTGATGAATAGCTACCAGCAAGATTGTGAACCTTGGATCTGGCCCCACCTGTGTGCAAACAGAGGATCTGAGAACTTTCAAATGTTGCTCTCTCTAATCCTGTGCCAGCCCCTTTCCCCTCTGACAGATCCATGTCTCAGGAGCGGATAACTGTATTTCCCCTGTGCCCTGGGGTGTGCAGGTTTTCACCTCAGGTGCAACTGAGTGTTTCCAGGTGTTCTTATTTTCCTTTCAGCAACTGGATGCTGCCCCAGTTGGGAAGGTAAAGAGAAATTCCCAGGTGCACTTACGGAGCACCCTAGCTCACCATGGCATTTCCTTTCTTGTGCAGTGTTGTTAGCCCTGCTCAGCAAACTCGGGTGTTACACTACTCTCTGTGAGTTTTGGCGTGGGAGGGCTGGTCGTGGAGCGGCAGGCTGTGCTAGGCTATGCCAGAGAGCCTGTTTCCAGACTCCTGCCCAGTGCCACCCCAGCGAACCCCGTGTTAACTGGGCTCCTCCTCCCCTGGACAAAGGAGGCAGAGAGAGGTTTTTTCTTTCTCAAATACTGGCAGGCACGGCAAGCCCAAACCATGCCGGTTTGTGGGCCTCTAGGTTCAAAAGGGACTTTTTTAACCTAGGCATAGCATCATCTTTAAATTGTATATCCCTGCCACAGTCAGTGGCTGGCTAGTCAGTGACAAACAGGTGGGAATCTCCTGAAAGCTGTTCAGTAAGGGAGACACGGGTGGAACTTCAGGAGGGAGCTGGGTACCCAGGGAACTGTCCCAAATGTGAGATTTCCCCACTGTCAAGGAAAAAGAACATGATAACGTAGTGTCTGTGGAGCATTTCAGCAGCCCTGGAGTGGGTAGTAGGTTTAAAGCAGGAGAATGTTTGGGGTTTGTTTTGTTTGTTTTTCTGCACGTCTTCAACTTAATATGAAGAATTCCCTGCTGCATTCTTCTGCAGAGATTGTATGTAAAAGGAATTGTTTAAATGCACCGAGGAGAGCTTTGCAGTTAAGAACAAGGGTGTTGTATCTATACAGTCACCAGCACAGGATGCTCTTAATCCTAATTGCTGGACACTGGGAGGGATCCCAGGGGCAGCTCACTGTGCATCCATCCTTGTTCCTTTTACGCTTTTCCTAAGAATTTGTGGCTGGCTGCTGTCAGATGGGACACTGGGCTAACAAAACCTCTAAGTGTAAGAACACTACGTTGCACTAACAGGACAAGAATGCAATGAATACGTGAACTGGGACATGGTGGGATAACCCAGACTGCAGAGCAGAGCTTTATGGTACTGCTGCTGGTCATAAGTGGTTCCATACATGACTTCCTCAGCATTCCTTTGATGGGGTTGGTAAAAGGAGGAGTGCTGGCAGATGGTGCAATAAATGCTGATGTTATATCTGTTGTAAACCACTTCACAGGGAGAGGTGAACATTTCCCAGGGATTGGTGGCAAGGCTGGAGAGACAGACTGTTTGAAGTTGTGACCAGCTGCATCTCTTCCTTTCTTTTCAGAGATGACTTTACATAGTGGATGACACAGAAAACCACAGACAAATCCAACCAAAGCTTATCTGAGAGTTTTTGCTCGCCTTCCATCCCACTGCCTCCTGTCTCAGCTCCATGCCTGTCCTCTGACACTGAGGGAGGGACTGATGGGAAGCTTGGTGGCTGCTCCCACCCAACCTCCCATTCTCTAATGCAACTGGTCCTCTGTCTCACACAGCACATGCTGTATTTGCACCGCTGCCCTGACCAAAATCCCTGCTATGTCAGCTCCCAGCAGCAGAGGTGGGATGGAGAGGAAGCTGGATCATCCCCACTCATGGGGGCTGTGCAAGAGAGTCTTTTCTCCTAGAGAAAATGTGCATCACATGGGGTGATGGAGAAGGGACTGTGTCTTGGTCCCTATAATTATACCCATCTGTTACTTCCCTGTCTCTGCTGCCGCCACTGAAACACACAAAGAATCACAAGTGTGATTTAAACCCCTGGAGTAGACAATGGCTACATTTGAACAAGCCAAGTTGGCCTCCAGAGCCCCACTTTTACTGCCCAGTGCTGCATGCTGGCCTGGGGAGGGCTGCTCTGGTTCAAGCCATCAGCTCTCCCGCCCGGTCATTATTAACTCACCGCCTTTTTGTGCCTTCTGCCGCTGTTGTCAGACTTGTGCAGGAAGGACAATGTTAGAGCACCTCCTCCTTTGCCTATCACAGTGACTGGTTTGGGAGTTCAATGCTTTCCATATTAGTGGGACTGATAAACTGGTTTGCGCTGCAGTTGCTCTTGTTTTCTGTGCCCTCTTGTCATTGCTGTTGACTCATCAGGCTGAAGTGTCTGAGCTTAATTGAAGCAGTAACAATGCAATCAACATTTCTCTCTATTTTTATCTGCATCTCCCCCTCCCCTTTGGTTTTTCTGCTGCTTGACATGCTATTTCTGGGGCTGAGAGCTTGGCAGCCTTGCCAAGGGTTGTACTGGAAGGGAACGGAGCCACAAAGAGAGTAAACCCACCAAAAGTAGCAGAGTTTTTTTCTTTTTCTGTGCGCTGCTGGACTCCCTGCATTGCATTCATCCTTACTGTGCCTTGTCAGCTCCCCCTGTCATCCTTTCTGCAGCTGAAGAAGGCCTAGGCAGAGGGAAGTAATTCTATAGCAGGGTTGCATTGATGCACCTAATTAGCATAAAATTAGCATACCCTCTTTGTTTAACAGAGTACTCAGCGCTCCTCCTTTATTCAAGTGATGTGACCAGAGGCAGGAAGAAGTGACGGGGTCTTGGTGCAATCTTTATAAGAGATTGGGGGTGAAGATGCTGCCAGCTTGGTCTTTGAACACCAAAGCATTCTCCCCTGCCTTGAGGAGGAGAGCAGAGTGTTCCTGCCTGCTATAGTGTATAGCAATGAGATCATTTTCCTGGGATATGGGAGCTGGAAGTTCTCAAGTCTCTATAAATGTGCCCCCTTAGAGGAAAAGTAGTGATGAGAGTAAGAAAATGTGGCTATTTTGTGATAAATGAAGTAGCATCTTTTGAATGCAGTTTCTGTGGACAGAGTAGCAAAAAACACAAGTAGCTTAAGGGTTTTGCATTTAAAAGGATGCCAGGTGGCTTTAAAATGTTTCTTCTTTGGAAATCAGTTAGGGTTACTATTGATGATGGTAAAACCTAAAGTGCCAAAAGGAAAAAGTATGAGGCAAACCAGTGTTTTTCTTTTTTCCCCTATCAAATGTCTTGGTGCACTGAGCAGCGCACGTGTGTCATTGGTGTCCAAGCTTTTTCCATCCCCCCCAAATGCATATTTAGCTCTTCTGCAAAGTGATGGCAGACAGAGAAATCATCTGAAAGTATGAAAACATCAATAGAAAAGAAAACAGAAGTGAGAGAAGGCATCTGGGTAGGTAAATTTATTGAAAATACTGCAGCTTATGTCTGTGAAATGCCTGGATTTCAGGTTGACAGAGTCTTTTGCCATGAGACATGCTTCTCCTTCGTGTCAACCATACCACCCTGCATCCTCTTTCTGCACCTCTTAGTATTGTTATTGGACTGCTCATCTCTGTTTTGTGATCCTATTCACTTCTTCTAATACAGAATTAACACACCCTTCTCCTCCTCCATACCCCCCTGCAGTACAGAGAAAGACTGCTGCTTTGTATCAAACCCAGGATTGTTTTTAAGGCAATAAATATCTATCTAGACCTCTCACCACTGATGCTGTAATCTCTGCTGGCATCCTCAATAATTTTATGTCCTTGTGTTAGACTTGGCCTCCCAAATATATATAGACAAAGACCAAATCGTGTTATCTGGAGAACAAATGCTTTCAAATGTGTTCAAAGGGTGTGCAAGAGCCAGCCACTAAAGCAGAGGATGGCAAGAGGCAGGTGACTTGGTTAAATACTTGTTATTACCTCTTGCTGTTGGCAGTGCCTGTAGTTGTAATCAGCTCTGTGTGTCTCTCTGTGCCTTCTGCCTGTGCGTGTGCCTTTTTGGGCACATTTCTGGATGATTAGTGTGTAGCTGCCTGCCCGCTGGCGCGTCTCCCACATGTGCACTGTGCTCGGGTGCGTGTGTGCCTGCCTGTTCCACACAGGCTCTGCCCCGGTGTGCCCCAGCATGTCTGCCTGCGTGGGCTCTCTCTGAAACGTGCCGCTCTCTGCCTCCCTGCGCTCCTGAGCGGAATATGTGGATGGATGTCCCTGGCTGCCCGTGCACATCTCCCCCCAGACACACCTCGGCATGCCTGTATGCCTGGACGCGGAGCTTTGTGTGTGGCAGGGCTGGCAGCTTTTTAAGATGACTCTGCTCGTGTTGAGATGAAGTCTCCATCGTTCCCCTCTGTCAGCCTAACCAACACTTGCACCGGGGAGGAGAAGCTGTTGCCTTCGTGGCTTCGGTGAAGTGAAATAAAATGCCGCTTCAAGTCGGCGGGAGCGGGGATCACTTTGCAGATGTCAGCTCCTTAAAAATGGCCTCACTTAAAATATATATGGAGTGAAGTAAATGGATTTTTCTCTTAAAGGAGGGGCTTGTACCCTTGCATGGTGTTGGATTTCCTCCCCCCGCCAAAATCCAGGCAGAATGCTGTGCTCTGAAGGGAAGGTCTTTAAAAACAAAACAAAAGGCAGCTGTCAATTTAATCCAAGCTCCCTGATAAAATTCCAGCAGAGTTCCTTTTCTCAGAGATGAAATAAGAACCCTGGCAGGCCCTCTTGACTGGCCACATAAATCATTTGTGGTAATTGCTCTGAGAAAGACGAGTGCCTCTTAGGTGCAGGGAGGGGGGAAGGCACCCACAGCCGCTGCCCAGCACCCCAGGTACCCCAGCTTGTGGGGACCCCTCCCCCGGGCGTGGGGACCAGCTACCTGCAGCAGGGGTGGGTGCTGCAAACCCGAGGGGACAATGTGCTGCAGGGGATGAATAACTGGGTTTCCTGTTGCCTTCCCTTTGTTGTTGGTCCTGCTTTTAATTGCCCTAGAGGGATTAGAAGTCAGACAGTGGGGGAGGATTTGGGGAAGGAGGGGCTGAGAAGGAGAGGGGGAGGGAAGGATGAAGGCGCAGGGAAGGTGGAGAGAATGAGATGGAGGTGAGAGGAAGAAGGAAGAGATTGATTTAAGAGACTAGCATTTAGTGCAGTGGGGCACAATTTCAATTAGCTAATATCTCCTTGGGCTGGTGCATGACTCTGCATGCTCCTTGTTGCTCCAATTAGGAGTAGAATGGCAATAAAAAGCAGAGTGCCAGGCTCTGGTGTCAGCTTTTTTGGCTGCAGCAGTGCAAGGGGACAGCTGCTCCAGGAAGCCGCAAAGCTGTGATTGCACTTTCCCTGGGAGCTCATAAAGATGGGGACAATAAAATAACAGGGATCTGAAGCAGCGCTACAGGAGTGGCCACCAGGCACAAGCTCTGCGAAGAGGGCATTGCTCAATTCAATCCTTCGCTTTCAGGGTAGAAGCAGCAGGGTGTAGTCGTTACCGTGTTTAATATAAATCTGCAACTGCTGCTTCAAAATGAGCTTTTCTTAAGTGTTTGTCAAACCCCAGTTGCCTGAGTAGTTTTGGTGGCATAGCTGTGACTAAGAATAAAAATGTAAATTATATAAAATAGAGTCAGTGCATGTGAACAAGGGAGCTAAGGTGGTGGACATGAGGACCAGAGTGAGAGGCTGGAGGTTTGGCTTGTATTCCTGTTCTGCCACTGGGCCAGGCTGGACCAGACTCCTCTCCCCTGAGCCCACCACCCCTTGGAACCTGCCTGGAGCAGCCTTTGGGTTATGGGAGGGATACGTGAGCTGGGCAGTAGAGATGGCAGCACAAGAGCAACATGCTGGCTCTCATAAGCATGCTGCTGGTTCTCTGTGTGAGCCCTGCCTGCTGCCTTGCAGGTGAGTATTGCTGTTCAGCAATTTAGCTTCGAAATACAACCTGCACCAATTGGTTCTGTGGCACCCACTTATTCTGCTGATCTCAGCAGGGGAAGCCCACTGCCATTCCTAGTGCAGCGCCAGAGCTGACATGGCCTCTTTCCCTTGCTGCAAACAAGCTGCTCTGCCAGTGTGTCAGACATCTCATTCCCTTCCATTTTTGTGGGCATGGAGCCCAGCTGCTGAGCACATGCTGCAGTCTCCCTCTGAGCAGGGCCCTAAGAGAAAGACTGAGGAACAAAGGAGTGCAGCCAGCATGGCTGACTGGCAGCTGGAGTCAGTCTCCCAGACAAGTTGCTTGTACTGTTCCCAGCACAGTCTCTGGGCTGAGAAGACGGGACGAATGTGTGCTCCCTGTGCACTCTCCTGCTGCCCGCTCCCAGGTTCCACAAGTGCCGATCTCTGGGCATGGCCCTCAGAGGCAGTAGCATCCTCCCCTTTTTGGGTTGCCACTTCTGTGCTCTTTAGGCGCTCCTCTCTCTCTTTAAAAACACACAGGCATTTGCAACAGAGAGAAAATAATCGTTCATGGGCTTGTCTGTGGGTGGGAATGAGTTAAGGTGTGTGAGAGAACGCCTGCAAAGGGATGGCACACGGCCTTACACATGTGTGTGCCACACCTGACACTGTCTGTATTAAACCAGGCTGCGGTGAGTCCCTCAGTCACCCTCCCTCCTTCTGAGGATCCTGGCCTGGAAACATGTGTGAGTTAACGTGCAGCAGTGGAGGAAGTTGCTGTGCCCAGCTGTCATCCATCCCTGATCCCAAAGTAGCTGCCCTTGGAGCAAGAGCCACTTAATCATTTTTGAAACAGCTCCTGAACAGCCATAGCTCACAGCCCAGCACATTAAGGTGAACTGGCGCAGACTGCAGTCTACCTTAATGGACTGCGGGCGTGCAGGAGAAGCTTTTCCAGCAGTGAAGCTTTCCCTACCACACAGGTAGCCTGCTGTGGAAGTGCAGGGATGGACAGAGCCCCAGCCCTCTCTGTCAGTGCTGGAGAGCTAACTGGCAGGTGGAAGGTGAGGAGCTTGCATGCTGCAGGAGAGTGCAGGGATTTTAGCCTGCTTCCCGCACAGGCTGGGACAAGCTTGGGGACCTTCCTGGCCCAGTCCCCCACTGTCATCCCAGTAGATGTGCCAACAGCACCAGTTATCTGCCTAATTATCAGAAAGGAAGCAGCTGATTTCCCTTTTAGGAAAACTTGGACACAAAGAGGTAAAGAGCTAATAGTGAAGTAGTTTGGGATAAAGACCTCTGGGTCAGCAGTGGCATCCTGCTATTTCCCCAGTACGCACTTCTTGCTTTCTTAAACCTCCTGGTTCATTCTAATCAGTTCTGCATGAAAAGTATGTACTTTCTTGCAGTACAACATTCAGTTTCCCGTTCCATTTATTCTCCCAACTGCTTACATTTTTCCTTTTCTGTTCTTACCGCTTTTGTAAAACATCTTAAACTACATTTCCTGCTGTTTAAAAATGAACCAGAATTAAAAAGCACCTTGTATTTGAGGAGAAGCTGTTAGAAATCATAAAATGGTGCTAAAATATCTGCACCCACATTCTGTTTCACGGCGGGTCGCAGTTCTAAGGAGGCTGCTGGCTGGGTGGAAAAACTGGCAATTCCCATGAGGTGTGATAGGGAAGGGCTGATTTCCTGCACTGAAGCCCTTGTGACAGAGGTGATGAAGCCCTTGTGTCACTTAGCGAGGACTGTCACCTGGAGAACCACCATCCCACCCGTGCAGATGGGCTCATTGGTCCTGTGGGCTGGCATGGGAGAGGGAGGTGAGCTGTCCCTGCACCTTGCTCTGGATAGCCTCCCTGAGAGCCACATTTAGTCACTGGCATCTCTCACCAGCTCTGCCTGATGGTGAGGGAGTGGTTCCAATTTCACTGGGGGAGAGAGAGGGTGAGGGACTTTAAGAGTTCCCAGGCAGAAGGAAAAGGAGGATGGCCTGGAAAGCAGGCCTGTCTCTCTCTCTTCTAGCAGTTCCAAAAAGCTATCCCAGTTGCCAGGTGTTTCATTTGTTACACTGAATGCAGGGATGTTGCTTCAAAGGATGGCTGTCCAGAAAATTGGGCTAGATTCCCCCATGAGACCCAGGCTGCTGGAGTTAGCATGTTCCAGGTACCTCCCAGAGAGCTAACTGAGTGTTCCTTTGTGAATAAAGCTCTGATGAACCTTCACTGAAAGCGTAGAAGAGGCTGCATCTCCTCTATATTTAAATGTGTGGTCATTCCTGTTAACTGATTAATTGATTGTGACCCCTTGAAGTGCTTCTGGGTCATGGAAAAGTTGTTTCATTACTTGCTGGATTTTAAAATCATCTTCTTCATGTCTTCCTGTAGACTTTACTAGGGCACTAGTTGGCACATGGGTCTGCTGGAGCTGGCTTGATGAACACATTTCTATTTAGCCAGCTAAAATGTCATCCTCACTGCCCTCTTGTTGGGTGGAACATTCAGAGATGCTCTCTAAACCTGAGCCTGACAGGTTCATGAGGGCTGGTAGGATCCCAGGGGTACTTGGACACCTTGTGTTGATACTAAAAACAGCTGTCAACGTGCAAGTCAATGTAGTGATATAAAGGTAAGCAAGTGTATGTTCCCAGGCAAAAGCTGGAAGCTTCCCACAGAGAATAGGATAGGATTTTTTTACAGTTAAAGCTATCTCCTTTTGGATCTACAAGCTGTGCAGCTGAGTCCCTGTTGCAGTGGGAGCTTTCCCCTATTTTTCCAGGACAGCACAGAAGGTGGAACTGAGGGAAAACATTACTACAGGCAATCTCGTATGTGCTTGGGGTCAGAGAGAAACATTGTACTGGCATTAACACAAACCCAGTCCTGTTTTTAACCTCTGCTGTGTGAAATGCATAATCCAGGGTTATCTTTTACTTAAGTGTAAGCAATCACTAAGCTAAGTTTCCAGCTGTGAATACAGCTCACCCTGTGACTGCAGCACTTGGATGCTGACAGATGTGTTACCAGCTGACACTTGGAAAGCCAGATTGACTGGCTCAAATAGAAATTCGGAGATTTATTTGAGGGTTGTATAGGATCTTCCAAGCATCTCCTCCATTCAGGCTGTCAGTTCTGCCTTATAAGCACGTCTGAAAGGTAGCTGTACAGACTCTGCTTAGATGCAACATGGCAGAATTACAATTTGTTCTAATTTTTTTACAGGTGTAGTAAAATTAGGTGTAAGGTTTATTTCAGTTCATTGCATAAGATTATCTGTAAGCTACAGATCTGGAAACTGCTTGGTTAGTTCAGGGTGATATGCTGGCATACCTAGCCCCTCCTCTGAGGCTGTGCAGGGTATTAAAGCAGAGAGCCTCAGAATCTAAGTGGTATTTTAGCATGATATATTTCATTCTGTTTTCACTGTAATGTCTTTTTAACGACAGTACAGAAATCTCTGCAAGGTGTACTTTCTACCTGTTTCTTTATACTCAGGTCTCATACATTTGTACTCAGGAGGTACATCCACTTTGTTCTTCCTAACTTGGATCAAGCAGATTTTATTTGAGCACATCTCTGGCTGTGTTATGCCTTATACCTGAATAATCAAGAATTGAATTCCCAATTAGCTCGCCTTTTGCAACTAAAATCCTGTTGATTTCAACAGTATAGCCTTGTTTGAAATACACAGTGAAACTGTTCTCCCAGTGCATCCCAGGGGAGCCTTGTAATCTTATTAGATGCACCTGCTGCCATTTCATTTTAACCTCTAAGTTTTTCCCTGAAGCATAATGAATTCAATATTCCTGTGCCACAGAAAACCTTCCCAAATGTGCTTTGCCATCACTTTGAGGAGGAGCATACCTGCCTCTGAGGAGCTGCCAGCAGCACCTCCATCCTCCACTGCCCAGCCTGGAGCAGCTGGGAATCACCTCCACCTTCTGCAGGTGCCAGCAGACCCTCCCAGGTCCCATGGGTGCTCGTATGACCGTTCCTGGTGAGTGCCCCAGCCCCAGTGAGGCGCTGCAGTTGCTTATGGGGAGCTGCGTGGTCTTCTCAGTCTGCAGAATCTTGACTTTAAATCTTTTCATGTGGCTGTTAAATCAGTGATAAAGCAGGATACAAAGTGTTTTTGAAGCTTCTGGGATATCAGGCCTCTTCACTGCTGGCTTCACAGCTGTTACTTCTAATCAGCTGGGCAGACACCATAGAAATGTCAATTGCAATAAACAGTCTTTCATTTCAAGCTGGGTTTAGGTTTTACTGGTGGAGAGGAGGGACTGCTGACCTTGCGATCTCCCATGTCAGAGCTGCTCACAGAACACATGTTGCTTACGCCTTTGCTGCCCTCCCATGTCCTGAAAATGGATGGAGCATGGGGGGAACATGAAGCACTTGATAGTGACCAGCCTGAGCCCATGGACCTGGCATCTCATCCTGGACAGTGGGTCGAAGCCAATGCCTCAGAAGGAATGTGAGGGCATAAGAGGGCTATGGAGCTTTCCCCAAGAGACTCTCTGAGTGGTCGTCATCTTAGGGACTTCAAGAACCACCCACCATGTCTCTGTGTTTAATTAGAGGTATATAATTAGCAGTGGCTCTGTTTGGCTCTCACGCTGTTCTTAGCCCAGACTGTGCCAAACTTTGTAAGTACTGTAGAGCAGCCACTTAAAAATCTGGGAATAAATAAATGGCAGAGTCAGCATCTTGGCTTGAATCCCTGCTGGGAGCCTGGCATGGTGGGCTGAGTTCAGGGCTCAGGTTCCTCTTTGCACCTCCCAGTCTGTGTCAGGCTGGGAGCTCTCAAAGTCCTGCCCTGCTCTCTTGCCATAAGGCTTTGAAAGCCCACCTCCCTTCCCTCGCCCCTTCTCCCTGCCATCCTTGGCAGTGATGTTGCCCACCCTCACCATCTCTAGACAGGCCTTGTCCATCCTGTCCCCTCCCCTTTATAAGCCAAAAACACATGGGCATCCTGTAACATTTTTATTGCTCTTTGTTGGCCTCGCTATGCCTAGGAAAACTACCAGGTGTTATCCAAGGTTTGGGGAGAGTAGCTTCTTGCAGGTGCCATTTTTTATCAAAGCTGTGTGGGTTAAGGGAAGAAAAAGAAGGGGAAGAATACTGATTTGTACATTTTTCTGTCACTGCTGTGGAATTACAGGTATGGGAATGAATCCATTCCCAGGAAGCCACTGGCAGAATTTGTTAAAGGGTATGAGATGAAGTATTCTCAGCAAGTAGAAGTAAATCACACTGGGAAAGAGACAGGGAGAGGGGGAAGGCCCCCATGAGCCCCATTGCAGACGCTACCTTCTCAGCCCAGCAGCATTCCTGGGCAGATAATGATGTGGTTCGGCTCGCAGGGCTCCCACCACCACTTTCAGACCCAGGAAAAGCATTCGCCTCTCACAGTGCTGTCAGAAGCTGTTGCACAAGAGGCTCTGCATGTCCATGTTCCACTTGTGCATGTGCACCTCAGCACGGGGGAAAAGCAGGCAGGGTTTCATGCTGATCCTGGGGAATTTGGCTTCCTTTAAATTCAGGATCTCTGCTCAAACTCATTTTTTCCCCAGCAATCCCTCTTTGTCAGACCTCAGTATTTTCTGGAAACATGTTATATGTCTGGCCATTTCTGTCTGTTGAGGAGAATCAACGTGTGGGTTGTAATATGTATTAATTCCCCGGAGGAACATTGAACTGTTTCCTCTGCCCAGGTGGAAAAGGATAAACACAGCCACTGACATGCTGTTTAGTCTGAAAATAGCCCACTGAATGCATAATGAAGAGCCTCCTGAGGTGTTACTCTGCATGTTAAAATGGTGTTCAGCAGCCTGTGCTGTCACACAACATAATTAGACAATAAATGTGCATCTAATCAGCCTCCCAATAGCTGACTGTCACCGTCTGGCCATTAGTATTACCTGTCTGTTCAATGGTAGCCGCATCTTCGGGAAACAAGAACTTTGTCGGTCCCAAAATATGACTTATATGTAAGCGAGACAAATGAGGAACTCTGTCTTGGCTTTGTGCTCAGTGCGCCTTTCATGCTGAACAGCCCCTTGGGTTTAGCTGGTGAGGACAAAGGAAAATGAACATTTTTCTTCCATGGGAGGATTTCTGAATGATCAGGGGAAAGAGCACCCCGTGTCCTTTGTAAGCCTAATGAAAGCAGAGCAGCTGAGGGTCCTTCAGTGAATGATGCTGCATCTTCCTGTGCACACAGTCCCCGCTTGCACTGAAATAAAAATTGTCAACCTTGATCCTTTAAAATGCAAGCCAGAGTTTGAGCAAAATGGCTCAGGTTGGAGTCAATTGACAAGTGGCTTCTGCTGTTTAATTCACACCCTGGTAACAACATTTGCATGAATGATATATAGACAATCACTTTTGTCTCTGAACGTTTGACAGCAATTAGGGCTTCACTCCAGGGCAGAACATCATACTAACACTGGAGTGCTGAAAGAGGTTAGGGTAAAGAAATTAGCCATCTGTCTGGTAGAGACTGTATCCTCCAGGAGGCAGTTGGATGTCAAGAACAGGAAAAATGTTTCCATTCTCATTGTCCCGCACTTCGGTTGTACACAAAGGCATGAAAGGCACATAGAAACCCCATTCATTCCCAGTTATGCAGAGGTCTGCCACCAGCCACCCCAACAAACACTCCCTGGCAGTTGCAGCGAGTGGCAGCTGAGAGCTGCTCCCCTCTGTGCTGTTTGCAGAGCAACCAATAAATTTTGGCTATCCCATCAGGGAGAGCTGGGAGGCAGCGACGTAGGTGTTCAGCAGGGAAAAGCAAAGCCTGACTGCAAATGAGGAGGCAAAGTGCTTCTTAGAGACCTTCACTCCAGGCAGGAGGATGGATCCAGTGCAGGCTTGGGCTCTGCAGCACATTTCTGTGCTGTGAGCCCTGGATACAACGCTGCGGCTGTGCGGGAGAGGGGCAGGCAGATCTCATCAGCCCTGGGTGACTGTTTATCAGCTCACCCAGCGTGGCCATGCTCCACATTGCTCCGAGCAGCACATCCATCACACCGATGCTTGGATTCTTGATTTAAGGAACTCCTCATCGCCGAGGATAGTCCCTGCTAGATTAGGCTGGTTGAGGGTTTAGGGGGCATGTGTTGACATTTGGTCATGTTAGTCACACTGAGCTACACAGCCAGAGAAAACTGCCAGGTCTCTTGCAGCCTGCTCTGAGGGACTGCCTCTATAATTTCTGCTGCACAGGCATGCTACTTTTTTCTTTGGTTTTCTTCTATTTTCTTTTTTTCTTTTATTTTTTTTTTTAAGCAGCCAATCAGCCACAGTGTTTTCCTGTTAGGAATCTAGTTCTGATAACCACAATGTCCTTGCACAAGTCCCCTAGCTTGATGATTCAAATACAGAACAGTTTTTCTTGCTTAATTTTTAAATGTGTCTGTGTGTCTATAGAGAAAAGTACTTGTGAGAGAGCAAGAGGCAGCAGAACATGTATTTTCGTTGTCTGTATTTTGTCAGCTTCAAAGAGTAACTTGATTCCAAACTACTGTCAGGGTAAAAAAAATACAACTCACCAGTAAAACTTCTCTGTCAGCCTTCTTAATTGTACCTAATTGTAAGCAAACCAGTGGGCTACTCCAAGTCAGAACTACAATTTAATAGGAAAATGAAAATAAATGCAATAAAAACCTGACAGAGTCACCTGACACCCTGTTGGCCAGGCTGGTGGTAGCAGTCCGATTAAATGGTGGCTGCAGTCCTCTTAAAAGTGATAGATGTGGTTCTGTTGAAGCAGTGATCCTGTACAGAGATCTGGTCTTCCTCTGAAGGTCCAGTGGTGGTTATATAGCTCTTGTCCTCTGGGAATCTATTAGATAAAGCCGCTCGTGGTGTTCCAAACCTCGGACCATATCCAGGTAGGAATGCTTGGCTCCTCCCCCTGGGTGAAGCATCCCACAAATGGGATGGTGTAATTTTAAGAGTCATGCAGTGAGGCTTGATGGCCCGTTAGCAAAAGAAGATATCCCCTCGGAGTTATCAGGGATGAGTCATGGGAGAGATAAGGAACACTGCCCTACCTGGTTTTAACAGCTTATGGAGATAGTGACAGAATATTTTTGTTTGTTTGTTTTTTGTGAGTTTTGTGTTTGTTTTGTTACATCTTACATTGTAACCTAAGACACTAATGTGCAAAGATAGCCACACACAATGGCTAAGGTAAGGCTCTGACCCCTTGGTGTGCCCCAGATGCCAGCTGGTGTCTCCCGTCCTCCAGATCCTTCACACTAATTCTGTGCATTTATTAAGTGGAAGACTGTAATGAAAGTTAACTCTCTGAAGCTTCCAAATCTCAAGTGAGACTTGCAACAGTGACAGAACTCTGAACTCCTCTGTTTCCTTCCTGGACACTCTCAGTTCTGCTTTTCAAGGCTTGGGCATCAAGCTGTTGCCTTTCCCTAGTCTCATGTCTGACAACTTCCTACTGCTACAGTGGGCTGTAGGCTGTAAGTACTAACTTGTGGTCAGCTGGGCTGAGTTGGGACAAATCTGTCTGGCTTCCTCAGAGGAGCACATGGCCAGTGGCAAACCAAGTTTTCTTTTTTAACAATAGGGACGGTCCCTGTGATGAAATATATTTTAAATCAGCGGTGCCCATGCACACCCGCCTGCCCAGCAGATGATACCTCCAGTAGATTTTTCAGGGCATGCCAGCAGATGTCCTTCTCAGTTGTCCTTCCTCAGCAAATGCTTTTCCTTTGTTTAGAGTCCCTCTCCAAACTTCCTCAGCTTTTGTTCTTATTCCTCCTTGATTTGTGTGGAGTCCTTCCCAAACCATTTGTTAGCTGGGTAGAGGCAGGTGGTCAGACCGGTAGTGCTAATAGGGCACATTTTGTCTCTCAGCACACCCATGATCACTCATGAATGGCTTGTCAGGACTCCTTGTTTCATTCGTGGTGGCCTTTAATGAAATAAAATCATTACATTTACATAGTAAACATTACACTAACCAGGTCAACTTCTAGAACTCATAAATTGTTACTGTGGCTGTTTTAGGGAACAAAAATCCAGAAACTGGCCTGGCACAGAGATCCCACAGGACACTTCCTGCACCTTGTATGAAAGTCATAGATTTAGTATTTCACAAATTTAGTATTTAGTATTTCAGAGGAAAGTTTAGTAGGGACACCTTCTTCTTACCCAGTTGTTAGGATTTAATTACACATTCCTGGAGCAGTCAATACCTAAAATAAGTGGAGGGCTGATGTGAAATCGTCTGACCTCTTACAGTCCTTCACACCACTGGTCGAAAGAAACAGGGAAAGCAAAAGATTAAGTGGACAATAATGACAGTAGAATCCTTAGGGGGAAATGGGAAAAGAAAGTAAAGGAGAAGGAGAGAAATTTTATTACTTGCTTCCTTTTGTAACATGGATTTGGTTTGGATGTTTCAGCTGCTCTTGCTGCTGCTGCCACCAGTATTTATTATTCATTATTTTAGCAGAGTTAAGGAAAAATAGTTGAAATAAACTCAAGAGTATGACACTGGGTAACAAATGATTTTGAATTCTGTCCTCCAGCATAAAGTTTCAGATTCATATTTCAAAGGCTGTATAGATGGAAGATCCCACTGTGGATGAAAATAGAATCCAGCTGGTGGGTATGTGGATCTGTAAATAGAAGCTTCCACCATGGCCAACAGAGCCAGTCTGGCTGCTGAAACTTTCACTAGCCTGGATCTGACCACAAGTGCAGTTCTGATCTGACATGGGTACTTATTGAGAGGCTTAACACTGTACCCAGTGATTAAGGATGTTTACAAACATGAGTTGTGAGTGAGATTATTACTTCAGATGAGTCCAATACTGCAACAGGGCTTTGAGCTGTCCTGCCCCTCCTGGCGCCCCAAATTCTGAAATGGCCTCATCTGGGAAACCCCATTTTCTACAGAAAAAGGTGTTAGCTGTTGGTATCAAAAATGTAAAAATGCTAAGCATCAGAAAACTACTTAAGCAGTTTACACAGAGTGTTGAAATGATATGGGTAGAGATACTCTGAGCGGCACTTTTGGTGAAAGTGAAGACTTTCTGGTGACAGCAATAGTTGGGTGTTACTGGCTCATTTACCACCTTCACTCTGGTTTCAATCTCGGTTCTTGTGTTAGTTTGGCACAGCCTGGTTTTGGTAGTGGGGGAGATGGGGGTGGCACACAAGTGGCTTCTGTGAGAAGCTGCTAGAAGCTTCCACCATGGCCAACAGAGCCAGTCTCTCTGAAGATGGACATGCTGCTGGCCCAGTTAGACAGGTTCATAACACCTCTGTGAGGACACATGTAAGAAGAAAATCAGAACAGCACAGGCGCAGTTTTATCCCAGGGTGGGGAGATGCCCCCACCGGGGCCATCCCAGCACAGCCCACAGCGAGCCTTGCCTGCCTGGCCGCCCCCACCCCGCCGTGCCACGGGCAGAGGGGCAGCGGCGGCTTCTCCTTCCCGGCACAGCCCGCACGAGGAGCGGTGTTCAACAGCACCCGGCCGGCAGCAGAACGTGACTGGGTACTCCCCAACACAGAACCCAGGGGAGATCAGCCTCTCAGTGCTTTGGGATCCCACAGGGATCTCTGAATTGGTGGAACGTGTTGGCAATGGGACCCACGGGCGGCAGTTCTTCTCCCAGTCAGAGAAGGGAAGGAAGTGAGGACGTGTGAGGGAGAACAACATGGCGGCACCAAGGTCAGCGGGAAAGGGAGAGAGGAGATGCTCCAAGTGTTGGAGCCAAGATTCCTCTGTGAGCCATAGTGAGGACTGTGATGAAACAAACTATCCCTCTGTAATCCATGAAGTCTGTGGGGGGATGCACAGATCCACTCTCAGTCCATGGGAAAAGTGCTCACGCTGGAGCGGGTGGATGCCAGAGAAAGCTGTGATCCAGTAGGAGACCCTAATTGAGACAGAGGGCCCTTGCTTCCAAACTAGAGCAGCCTATCCTGCACCCTATGGATGAGTGACCCACACCACAACAGTTTTGGGGAGGCTGTTTGCCCATGGGTGGGACCGCACAGCATAGCAGAAAAAAAAGACTCCTTTCCCTGAGCAAACAGAAAAAGAACTCGAATGACGAACTGACCAAACCTCCCACACCCTGTCTCCCTCCTCTGTCAGTGGGAAGGAGGGAAGGGCTGGGGGGAAAAAAAGATGTTTTAGGAACTTGTTTTGTTTCTCATTATCCTCCACTGAAGAGAGCAAGGATGAGCCATACACTAAAACAGGGAGCTGTTGAGAATGGATGGAGAGCAGTCAGCATAAAGAAGCATCATGTAGAAGACTTGAACAGAGGGTACTGTGGCTTTGCTGCCCCAGAAGGTAAAAATTTGTTCTTTCCCCTTCCCTCAGCCAGCTGTCCCTTCTCTTTCTTTGCATTCAAAGTGGACACAGCAGTAAAATTCCTCACAAGTGTCATTTCCTCATGAAGGGTTACTGCTCCCTGCCACATCTCCTGTGATGTGAAGTTTGGGATATGCTTCATGAAGTAAGGTAATCATGCGAATCTCACAAGCAGAGATGTACGTGGGTAGCAATTAAAGCTATAGCTATGCAATGTGTACCATGGCCTGGAGGAGAGGCAGATCATTTAACAATGAGAAAAATAAGAAAAAGAAATAAACACTTCCTTTCAGACCTTGGTACAGTCCATCCCTGCTTTCCTAAACGAATCCTCTTAAGTTTCCACAGAGCCTGTGTGTGGTTGAGGAAAACACTCATAATTTGTTGTTTTGCAGAAGGGTGGTTCCCTGTGCCTTTGCTGAAAACCAAACAACAACAAAAACTTTCCCTCCAGGAAGCCAAAACCTGGTGTTTGAAATTGTACAAGCACATCCATTGTTTTTGGCATGGTCTCTCTGCAAGCGTCCAAGAACATATTTTGCTCTGAAAGCAATGAGACGTGTGTGGAAGAAGCAGTAACACTCTGCACATGTGTCACAACACACTGAAAATATTATCCCCACTGTATAATATGTTCAGGATCTCATAGTGGATTCTGGGCAAGCAAAGCGCTGCTGCATCTTGTATTTCTTTGCTTGCAGTGCTCCAGATAACCACTTAAACTTTGGGGGGAAAAGCCTTAAGAAATGGGTATTAAGAAAGAAGCAAAACCTGTTTTCCAATTCTAAACATAACTAAGTGCCATCATAACATTTTGTTACACTGGCAACTCTAGAAATAAATTTAATCAATTTCTACATGATTTTGCCTTAAGTTTCTGCCTTCCCAGACTTCTTCAGGGAAAATGGTGTCTCTTCTGTTTATCCTTTTTGGAATCTGGCCATGTATAAGCCAAATGGTAATGTTGTTACACTGTTGGATTTTATCTGTTCGTTTTTGTCCCAAGTTTTGGATTCCTGGAGTCAGATGTTTGAATGTTTCACTACAGGTCTTGTATTTTTTTGAGCAAGTTTCTGTACTCCATGAATGTAAAGTTTTACATCTGGAGCAGAACTAGCTGCAGGTGTACTTTCCCTCCTTAACTCTCTGGTGGAGAAAGGCAAGACGAGCTCCTGATTTTGAAACATGAGAGAGCTGCAGCACTGAGATTTGCAGCACTCCAGAAACCAGGAGCATCCTGTCATTCTGCAAGTTTCTTGCAGAAGCAGCGATTGCCAGGGAGCTGCATCTTCCAGTGGTATTTACAGCTCGATGTTGATTGTATGGCACAAGTCGTTAGAAGCCTGACCATTTTCTTATCCCCTTCAGTACTGTGAGTAGGACATTTCACTCCCATGCCATGGAAGCTTGCAGATCGTTTTCTTATCTATCTCTCACCTTCCCATTGGGATGTGTTTGCCAAGCTTCAGCAGCACTTTGGAGCTGAGTGAAACTCAGAGGCATCTGATGTCTGAGTAGGCACCTCTGTAAAGTTAAGCTCCCAGATATCTCTCTGTGCCAAGTGGCAGCTTCAGGGAGTGCATCCCGGGAGGGTGGTCAAGGAGCACCTTGCTGCACATGCAGGGATGTGGTTTCACTGCCAGTGCAGCCTGCACCCACTGGCATGTCACCCCTCCTTGGGCCAGGACCCAGCAGGCTTGTGGCGTGTTGGTGGCTCTGACAGAAACTAGCCTGGAAAGCTTCTGATGGAGCGCATCAGGAGGAGGCTTGTAGGGAAGACAACATTCCCCTTTTGTGAAATGGCAAGGCAGTTTTACTCCAGAGAGCCTCTGAGGAGGCTCCTCTCCCAGCAGCCGTGCGAATGAAAGACCACCGGTAAAGGCTACTGGGAAAAAAACACCCACCACATTTTTCCTTTGTAACAACTTTGACTTTCTTCTTTCAGATGGGAAAGAAAGCTGGCAGAGGATGCCTTCCCTTCCTGCAAATGAGATTTCAATACCCATAGAAGTTAAGTGTCCCTCTCTGTCTTATACTTTGACACAGTAGAAGGCTTCAACTTAACCCTGGTAGTTATGCCATAATTGTCTGAACTGAGCCAGGGGGAAGCTGTGGAAGTGACACATGTATCCCTTCTTTTTTTTTTTAAATGTCACTCATCCAGTTGGCTTTTAACAGGAGCGCTCTCCAGGCCGTCTCTAGAAGGACCTGTCTGCTAACGGGCATGCATCACAAACTTCTTGATCACCTCCTCTTCCCAGGCTTTTTTTTGTTTGTTAAGGAGCATTGATGTGCTGCAAGATTCTCTCGTTACAGTAACTCTAGTTGGACTAAAAAGTCCTCATGGGAGCTGAGAGATGGGCTAGCTGATCTTCTCCATCACTGCTGTCTGTGATTCCGTCATTTGTACATGACACTTCTCTAAACAGTGCCCTTAGAGAGCACTGCTGGCAATACAGGTTTAAAATGCTGGAATTATCCAAGGAGAGCCTTTCTAGCTCAAAGCAAATCGCATAACAGAAAGTGTAGACAGGTGTAGACAGCTTAACCAAAGCAGTGGTTTTGCAGTCGAAGCATCTGGTGCATACTCAGGGGACTGTGGCTTGACTGCCATTGTCTGCCACTCAGGTCATGACTTGGCATGGCAACTTTTTGGGAGCATGGTGCATTGCTCCGCAGAGCTGTGGCCATGCGGAAGAGCCACCGCAGGGGAGCAGCCTGCTGAGCAGCCTCATACCCTGGCACATGCTCTGGCAGCTGGACAAGAGCCTTGGTGCAGAAGGGCTCCACACCTTCCTCAGTTCCTCCACTCATGGGAAATCTCTGGCGTTGCCCCCTGCCTGGGGGCTCCCCTGCTCACTAAACTTTGCTTCCAGTGGACACAGCAGTGAGTGAGTGCTGGTGGCGTAGCACAGCCCGAGAGACATCACCACAGCCATCAGCGCTGCCAAAAGCAACCCAGAGCAGCAACCATGGCCAGCCCTGGGCCTCATCTCCACATCCTCCCTTAAATCTTCCGGCAGTGACAGCCTTGGTGCAGAGGTGCCCGTAAGGAGGGGCCAGGGGTGTGCCTGGTAGTGTGCAGCACTCAAGTGACGCCTGACCAAGGGGAAGCAGTTTGCTGAAGGGGGAACACGCAGCTCTCAGCTCCCTACAACCGTGATGGATTCATGGGGCGCTGCTGCCCCATCTCACCCTGGAGGAAATAAGGAGATGCTTGTCTCTGCATCCACAGAAGCTGGCTCTGCCTGGGCCACAGCAAATCCCTCAGTTTTAGCCAACAATCCTGCTGTTCTTCTCCTGCCTGCTCCTTAACCTATGTTTTAGTGACGTTGCTCAAAGGAAGTGGGAATCACATAGGATAGAGGGATTCATTTTCTTTCTTTGGTCTTCAGGAACAGGTTTTTGTCAGTTGATTTGTTTAGGTGCATGCAGATGAGAAATATAATTTTGGGCTTTAATTTGGAGAAAATGCTTTAGCTGAGAATGTAACTAAAGCATGCGGGCACTGTAGCTCCTGTTGGATCCTGTTGCCTTGCTGGGGTTGGGGCAGTTTTTTGTAATCAGAGGAACTGTTACTGTTCTGTAGGGGCGGGTAGAGATGCTAAGGCATCAGGCACAGTAGCGATTTGTCCAAAATCTGCATTGTGAATACATCAGCCTGCCAAACACCAGTCTTACAAATCTTCTCCTGTGTAGGGTTAACAAAAACATATCCTGCACACTTCCTGAAGCTGCATACACCTGCCTGCCCCCTTTCCACCAGTTAACGACCTCTCTAAATGCAAAGAAATTTATCTGTTCTTAGGACACCACTCAGCTGTAGGTGAGGTAGCACCTCAGGCTTTTTGCCTGGAAGAAAACAGGCTGATATCTAAATAAGATTATGAAATAAGTTCCTTTTATTCCTGTATCAACAGCATGCAGGACCACAGTACTTCCTTACACTGATATTGACAGAATGCTCTGGATCCCGAGGAGCTTTTCAAAGAGGGACAACTTGTTTACATTCAGTCCTTTTTGATCTTGCTCCATAAACACACAGAGCTGTCCTGTCACGGAGCAGAGAGGTGTGCTGGCTGACTGGAATGACTTGGATGGTACAGAGCATTCTCAAAGCTGAGATGAAATGCAAACAGTCAGCTAGCCATCACTTGAGAAAAAATGATATGATTAGATAGAGTAAGAAAGCACTTATTAACAGAAAACAGGAGCTCGTTTTGCATCCTGCCTTTTCATTATCTCAGTAGAGAAAGGTTCTGTGTTGCATTCATGCCTTAACTGTGATGAAGTGAAGGGGCCTGATCCTTCTCCAAGACTGAGGCAGTAGGTGAAGTTGTGTCCTGTAAGAGAAGGGAATACAAGTGGCCTTGTCCCTGATAAGTAACAGCTNCCAAGGTCCCCTGTGCTTGCCCAGTGCTGGAGAGGTTGCTCAGGAGCCATGAGAGCATTGGGCAAAATGCCATTTAAAAACATCAGGGACAAGAATTCGACAGGATTCTCATCTGTTCACTTGCCCTGGAATTGGTACCGTAACCCATGTGTAGAAAATCCTTATGGAAAAAAAAGCCTATGTTAGATGTGTATTCTCTTCTATGTTTTCTTTCTCTTGAAATGGATCTGACAACTCTTAAAATTTCTGAGAGCTTTGGAGGAGGAGATCTCTGTGTGCTTGTTCAGCACTAGTCCTTAGTTCTCTCTCTTCAGACTTCTTCCCCTCCCATCTACTCATGAGCATGGGATTGGGAACAGGATGTATCAATTCAGCCTTATCCCAGCAAGAGAAGAGCCTCCTCTGTTGCTATTTTGGGTTCCATGGGTGCACCCTGCCTGCTGTGAATCCAGCACAGTGAAGTGTTTTATTCAACCTCCTCACTCTGACCACCACTGAAGCCCCACTTTTACAGCTGGCTGTGAATTTCTGAGTGTGCAGTGATATCTTTAGCTCTGACTCCAGAGATTTCCTGTGGAATTGTGAGATGCAATCCTGCAAGCACACTGGTGCTAAATATACTTTCCTGAGCTGACATGCAGCCAGACAAACTGGGGCAGTGTCAACACCAGTCTTTTCCAGTGCTGAACAGGTTGAGTCATTCAACCTGTTCAGCAGGAGGTGAGGCCTAGTTCAATTAATTAGGCAATTAATTTTGTTTTGGTATTTAACCAGTCTTGGGACCTCTCTGTGCTAATGTGGTTTGAACACCCCTAGAAAATGTTGTGTGACCGTGGTAGAGGAAGGTTTTCACCTTCCAGCCCGACTTAGGCTGCAGAAAAATGTTGTAAGATTTCACTTGTACAAGGCCACAGCCTTTAAGAAATATGAGAAAGTAAGTTTTGAAGCAGTCCAAGTTTAGTGAAGGATAATAACAGTAAAAACCTGGAAATGAGACACACAACACTGGCTTGTTTCACATACAATCACCAAAACTACCAAACTGGTGCCACACAATTTAGATCACAAGGAAATATTTTGAGGGAATGAAATAAAGCTAGTTAGTTCTTTAGTTTGTGCACCTTGATTTTGCCATTATAAATCTTCAGTCATTTTCTCTTGCAGACAGCTGTGTCCATGCCCAGAACCTGCTGAAGATGCAGCAACTTTTCTCTTCTGCATATGCATTTGGCTTTTAATCTGTGTGAGTGTGCAGCTGTTTGGTTTTCCAAAGGCAGGGTGCTTCCAGGTGATAACTACAGCTGTCACTGCACTTCCAGTCACTGTGGGGAACTACAGCACAGAGGTTCACAGTCTGCTGTGAGGAGGAACAGCAGGGAGACAGGGCCACTCCATGAGCTTCCTCTGCCACTTCCCCCAGCAGCTTTTGAAGGCTTGTGGCTCTGCCTTGGCTTGCATCTTTGCTGATTTTAGTGGCTAGCCAAAGGAGCTGGAGTTTGCTGCAGGATTGTCCCTGAAATGTCAGGGAGAGGAAGAATGAGGTCTATTTATGCTTGGGGTTTTTTTCCTGAGCATTGTCACCATGCCTTTTTCAGGCAGTGCTGTATTTATATCTCTTAAGAGAAAAATGTATCATTGTAAGCAGTGAAAACATGCACTACTACCTCAGCTTAGAGTAACAGATTAATTTGGAAGGAAGCCAGCAAAGAAAACATGCCACTTACAGTTAAATAAAAATAATACTTCTGGTTGATGAATATAGGGCAACAATGCACATTGCTAATGTGTTGTGCTTGTTAAGGAGCTGATGTTTTTGCAGTGACAAACTGAACGCTGAAGCCTGATGACTCTGTTACAATTTGGAGATGTCTGATGAAGTTAGACATGTGTCACCATGCTAAGAATCCCAATCCTTTTTATACAGCTGAAGTGCCTTACTATGGTGCACAGGTATTCTGGCTGCAGGACAAGGAAGTGCAAGCTCTGTGCTTGAGTTACCGGAGGTGCCCGTGATGTGCAAAAGCAGCGCAGCACTGGAGCGTCCCAACACTTCTGCCAGTGTTGTGGCCTGTCTGCCTGACTGCTGGGTTTCTCACAGAGGAAATGCCCCAGATCACACCTTGAGCATTGGCCATCTCTGGCAGTCCCTAGGATGTCTTGGAGAAGAAGCCTGGCAGCTTTGGCAAGACCTGGAGTGAGCCTACTGAGTCAGCACAGTAACTCGGGATAAACGTGTCGTTTTCCTAAAAGCAAAACTCCCACTGTGTTTCATCCACAGCCAAATGGGTAAAGACTTTTTCTGTATTTGTGCCTGTCTGTGGTAGAAGATCCTTAGCAGCATCTTCAGCTGTTTTTCCAAACTTGTTGGTAGCTTTTGGTGAAGCCCAGAAAGATGCCAGCACCGGGATGGATGGTGATTCTGATGGGCACCACAGCTGCCAATCTCTGTGCCAGAGATATTTCAGTTTTATGTGCGTTTCATACATAATATCTAGAAAATCAGGTGTGGGGTAACTAGGTTTATATCCAGTGAAAATTCAACGAAATGTTTGCACCCAAACGATACAGCTGAACATTTTCAGGGGCTACCATGGATATGCCTGAGTGCTTTGATTTTTGGACACTAAGAAGAAGATTAGAATCTTCAGAGACAAAAATTGTGACGCTCCTAGTAGTGATGACCGCATCTTTTATTTGAAACATTATGAACTCGGCTTACCAGCTAGACTATGGCGCAGGTATCTCGCCTCACATGGTGTTAGGGGGAATATTTGGTTACCAAGTTTGCTAATGAAGCAACAGTGCTGCTGAAAAGTGAGCCAGACCTGTTAAACATGTCTGAAGTAAGAATTGTGATTCATTTAGGTGTTTCCTACTAGGTACCCAGTCTATTGCAGTGTTGTAGGTAGTTTTGGAGGAAAAAAAAATTCAGATGCTAATGACAGAGTTACAGCTACAACCTAAGGGGACGTGGAGCTAAACAAAAGAAGGATTCATTAGAGAACAAAAGAAACACTGGAGACTTGGAACCTAGGAGTCTCCCACACATCAACTAGGTGTACTGCCAATATGCTACAGATGTGTGTTACATGAACACATAAGGTAATGCTATGTCTATAAAGAGCTGAATGCATCTGTTTGATATTTTGCAGTGAATTGTATTTAAGCAGGTGGGAAGCTGCAACCTCCCCAGTCCCTCCACATATCAGAAATAAGGTATTAAGAGGTCCAAAGCTATCCTTTGCAGTTTTTGTAGACTCAAAGCTGACAGCCACACCAGAGTTGGTAAATTGGAGCCCTGCTCTATCATTGCTAAGTACAGTCCATGGTTTCACAGAGCCACTGTTGGCTTTGCTTTGTGAAGGGTTTGAGGTATCAATTCTCTGGGCAAAGGCTTTTGAATATAGACAAAGGATAAAGTAGCTGCAAGGAGGGAGGCAACCCATATCACTGGGGATTTCAGAGCCTGCTTTTTTCCCTGGTTCACCAGGTGAATACTGGTGGGATGCTCAGAGAGGCACCTGTATTTGGGACAGGGCACACACAGAGCTCCCAGCCAGCCCCTGTTTCCCCAAATACCAACTGATTCAGCCTGGGGAGCAGGAGGTGTGCATAGCACTGATTGCCAAGAAGTCTCTGCAGTCATACTCAAAATAATTGGGCCTCCAAATCAGGATTTAGTCACAGGGAAGTGACTGCTGTGCCAGTAACCCAGGGTGTAGCAGAAGGAAGCCCAGAGGTACTTACACCAGAAAGTTGTACTACAGGAGTTTGGCCAACAATGTGCTTTGTGCTTCACTGCAGAAAATAAAGCAACATCAGTGTCCAGGACAGACCTCTCGTGATCAGGATTGGAAATTCCTTACTTAACTGTAGCTTTTCTTATTCTTTCTGAGGAGAGCACAACTGGGAGATGTGGATAAGATGCGGCTTTTGCTAGTGACTTCTACAAGAGTCTGGCTGGACCCTTAGGATAGGGCCAAGGAGATCTCAAGGGAAACAAGAAAGAGGATGGGATTCTTGCAGCTGCAGAAAGATCAGGGTCAGGATACAAGTGCATTACAGACACTTATTAATCCATAGAGATGCAATCAAAATATGCCATTAGCCCCAAGTTCTTCAGAATTAGATTTATTTAGCTCTAGGTGCATCTGTATAGTTTTTCTCATGCTGTTAACATTTTTTGCTATTTCACATTGGTTTCTCATTGAGCATTTGAATAGAAAAAGTATCGAATCTGCTTTGGAAGATCTTTAATTGTAGGTTGTTCCCTTTTTCACTATACATTATGAAAAAAATGTAGTAAAGAAATGTGAATGCTCAGCTAGAGGAGGTCACCAACAATCTATGCCAATGTCATTAGCTCCTTTGGATTTTGCACTGTAGGGACCTAAAGGAAATGTTCCCTAAAAATAGCCGTCTAACTTACGAAAATGAGTCAGCCAAACCTTCCTTCAGCTGAGCCGCAGCTGCCTGAGCATTCTGAGCAGTGGTAATAGAAAGCTGCATTATGGATGCTTCTTCCTTTTCTCAGAGACTCAACTTTACAAAGGATAAACAATGATAGATGGGAGATCTGCCCTGTTTTCAGTTAAATAAGTTCTAATATCACCTAAGAGGGAGCAGAGAGATTGTGTCATTCCATCAGCATTTTAGATTTTTGCAGAGCACAGCCTTGGTTTGGTGACTGGGATTTGAGTCACCAGTGCTCTGCCACTTGCTGGCGTTTTTTTTTCAGATATGCATACAGCTTGCATTTGGACCCTGAGACATGGTCAAATTCACAGTGATGGCAGGGTGTATTAATGAAGGGCATCATTCTTTGCAAACAGTGGTGTTTTTAATTAATAACTCCAGCAGGACTTTTCTGAGATTTGCATTTTTCTATTCCATGTCCGTTTTAAGTTACTGGGATAATGAAATTACAAGGATGAAAGTGGGGGCAGGGGGAATGCAACTCAAAGTCTGGAAAATAATTGCTGCATTTTTTTCTAAAGAAAGACTGTAGTCTTCATTCCCGTTAGTGATAGCTCAAACAAGGCACCAGAGTTGAGTGGCAACTGCACCAATTAGCAATGCTGCTGTTGGTTTGTGAATTGCATGTGAAATGTAGAATTCGTCCAGAAGTGCTAATGCAAATTGCTCAACAAAAATGTGCCTTCTGTGTCAAGTCTTTTCACTTGTTCTGACACACTGATGTCTCTCCTGATTTCTCTGATCGGCAGATCCCTCTCTCAGTTGACAGCTACCAGAGCTCATAAAGTAATGAAAATATTTCTTATTGCCATTAGCTGTGTCTCTTCAAGGAGGACTCCAAGTCAGCACCAGCTACTTGCTATACAACATAATTCTGACTTTTATTTATAGGGTATTGGACTTCACACTTCCAAACTTAAATGCTAAAAGCCCAGTTAACACCTAAGATTTTACCTGCACAGAAGTTCAAAGACCTGGTTATCTGCCAGGACAGTAATTTGGTCACTTTGCATGTGTTCAGCATCCCCTGTTATTGTACATGGTGATAACCTTTGTACTGCACTGGAGGGGGCTGAGTTACAATTGCCATGGGAACTGTAACTTAACATTTCCTGGCTTTTTCAGCGCACGATAGCTCATCCTTATATTTTGT
Organism: Donacobius atricapilla; assembly: GCA_013397315.1. Taxonomy (NCBI): domain Eukaryota; kingdom Metazoa; phylum Chordata; class Aves; order Passeriformes; family Mimidae; genus Donacobius; species Donacobius atricapilla. Next base: position 144,302 of record WBMY01014315.1, read on the forward strand.
TCTTTAAGACAAGAAGTAGTGAAGCAAGGGCCAGTGAAATAATGGTGTTTTCACACCTACAGAATATAAAACAGTGTATTTAGCTGTATGCAGATTGAAGTTGGATTTGTTATACTATTTATTGCACCTCTGAGCCAGTTTAGGAGTCTCATTGTTCTGGGTTCTCTGCAGATGCAGGATGTAAATATGTTTCCTTCCTTACAAATACTTGTAACCTAAGAGTAAGATAAGAGATAATGCAGGGAGACAAACACACCAGGGAGAACAAGGAAACAGAAGACTTCTGGACATCATGGAGACAGAAACTTCTACAAATATAGCTATGCTGGGGGCACAGTTCAGGGTCAGATTTGTGTGATTTGGGGACTCTCTTCCCAAGAATGACATCCAGCAGGGAGGAAAGCATGAAGGCACTTCTAGCTAAAATGTAACATGTGGAAAAGAGTGGGTTGTGATGGGGTGACAGAAAGTCTCAGCAGTGAAAGAGAGATGATGTGTGAGGTGGCATATGCTGCAGCTGAATTTGAGAGCAAAGGGGGGTGTGGAAATCCAGAGTAAAGGGAATCCAAGAGAGAGCAGCAAGGAGAGAAATGGCACAGGCAGGATGACAGGCAAAAAAGAATGAGCAGGACAGCAGAACTTGGGCAGTCTACCAAGCAGGGTAAGATTGCAAGTGTCAGGGTGTGAGGCAGTGGGAGCCTGGCTGTGGGACTGCACGGAGCGTGGGGGCACAGATAACAACCAGGCCATGGACTGAGTGACAGCCAGGCCATGGTGTTGCCCACAGGGACTGAGGGAACAGGAAGGAGAGCAGGCCTAGGGAGTTAGATGAGAGCCTACTTGGAGTTTGAGCTGACAGATATCCACAAGATAATCCCTGAGGCAGGACATGAATTTAGTCCGAACTGACAGGAAGTGGACAGGGACAGGGAGGCAGGTTGGTGAGTCACTGGTGCAGAGAAGGTTCCTGAATGCGCGCAGAGGGAGAACTCACTCTGAGACACGAGGGAGAAGGAGAGGAGACAAGGGAAAAGGACACAGAGCTACAGAACAGCAGCAGGTGGGAGGGTGAGCAGTGACAAACTAGTCTGAATAACCCTGAGCAAGCAAAGGAAGGTGTTGGAGTCAAGTAGAAGCACTGGGAAAGGAGGACCAGATTTCCAGAAGGAGTTGACAGGCTATGACAGAGAGCCTGGTGTAGTGCAGAGCTGCAGCCAGACAAAGAAAATTAGAAACTCTATGATTCTGGTTCTGTGACAGGAGAGATGTGAAAGCCTGTTTGAAAAAGAATCTGTTGGAGATGGAGCCTAAATTCAATCTAAATCATATAAATCAGCAGCAGCAGACTCAATAATCTTAGAGCTGACAGTGAGAAGAGATAGAAAGTGAGAGCTGGAGAGTCACTAGGAGTCAAGGGTTGTTTGGATTTTTTTTTATTTTTTTTTTAAGCATTAAGATAGAGCATGCTTGTGCTGCAATGGGAAAGAGCAGGACAAGTGAGATATAAAAAAGGAAAAGCCAGATGGGGGTAAGAGAGATGAGAAGAGAGGACCCAGTGAGGTTGCCAGGACAAGAATAAAGGCTGGGGACCACTGATGAGGCCACCCCCTCTGTGGCCAGGAGCAGAGAGCTGGGCAGGATGGGAAGTGGGGATAGAGGGAGATCATGTCTTGCTTTAAGTCTCTCATGGGAGAGATCAACACAATCCTATGCAAAGACCTGTCTCCAGTGAAGGCAGGGCTTCAGAAGCGAGTCCAAGGCTGCAAAAAGGCATCTGGGGTTGCACTGGGAGGGCTAGTTAAGCTGGCAAAGATAAGTAGGCGTTAAGAAGATGGCAGCACAGGAGACGGAAAAAAGCATTCATGTTGTGGAGGGAAGAAAAAAAAAAAGGAAAGGGGAAATTTAAAGCTTAAGAGGTATCAAGGCCATCTAGAAAGCCTCAGAGAGCATTAATAGGGGCTTGATCAGCAAAGTAGGCTATGCCTTAGAGACCTGGAAGTCTAGGGATAAAGTCAGTTCTAAAACCTGAGCTGAGTTAGGCCTTGCAAAGGAAATTAATTCAATTGTGAGGTTTTCCTTAGTCATATAATTAGAGAGAGCCATACAGTATTGGACATGTCGAGGTCAAAGACCTTAAAGACAAGCTAGGCACAGCCCAAATCAAAATACCTTATCTCAGTTTTCAGTAGGATAAGATGGCTGTGTCAAAGTAAAGGCCAGGTGGCTAATGGAAACACAAAGACTACATCCAAGAGGGAAGAAAAATTTAAAAAGTTTCAAGTGTTGGAACTAGGTGATCTGTGTTGCTCGGATTGAAGATGTTAAAAGAACTGGCTAATGAAACCCTGTACCTGGTTGTGCCATCCCAACCAGCTCGATTTATCAGCAGTTGGTTATGTGAAACCACAGCAAAGATCCTGTTGCTTTGCCAGGCAGCTGGACCCCTTCCCTTGGGCCTGCCGGCTGCCTTATGGAAATACTTGGCTCTTGATTTAAGATGGAAGTCCCACCTCCAGAGGGGCTGCACAGACAAGCACATGCAAAGCAAGGCAAGGGGGTTATTCCAGCTATTTGAAGTCACTGTCAGGCAGAGAAAGATCATGGAATTTATGCACGAATAGGTACAGATGAACATTCTCCTTAAGCACCAATGCTTTTATCAGTCCCACTCATAATCTGCTGAAGCCTACCAGGGATCTGAGTTCCTGTGTATCCAAGGCAGGCTCTCCCTCTGTGTCCTGTAAGGGCACAGAGCAGAAGGAAGTCCTTACTTCACCTGAACTTGCTGGTGTGTGCTCACCCTCTCCTGAGGGCACGGTGTGAATGAGGGAGAAAAGAGCAGTGTGAAAGAAGCAGCTGAGAGCTGCAGAGCGCTCCCCGGCTGTGCCAGGAAACACTCAGGAAGACAGTGCAGCTTTACTTGGAGCACCAGGGTCATGGCATACACACTCCCTGACCCCCTCCCTGCATTCCTGCCTGGCCAGAGACCAGTCACAGGATCAGGGACAGTGCAGGAGAGTCCCTGAAGCCATGCAGGAAGAGGGCTACTTTCCCATACATTTTTCTGTGGATATTTTTTTTTTTTTTGCCTTGGCAGAAGCAACACCATGGGGGTGATTGCAGCTTCTTCCCAATTTCTGAGGTAAGGTGCCTTCTGCATATGGGAAGGAGAGCATATGGCCCACTGTGTTTATTTCTCAGCCAGGATTCTTTCAGGCTTGGCAAATTACACACTGCTTGCTGAGGAGCAACACAAGTGCCAAGTTGGAATTTCTAAAAATGAAGGATTTAATTTATCACAGCACAGAGAAAAGGATCTGAAAAACACCTTTAAGTGTGAAAAAATACCTTTTGTTTATGCTCAAACAAAACAACCAAGAGGAAGTTTAACAAAATTCCAGCTAGAGTAAAAAAAAAAATCTCTGCAGTCATCCACAGGAGACTTCAGGCAGCTTCTGCTAGGCGTGAGCTAGAGCCAGGCTTTTCAAAATACCTCAACAACCAGTGAGCTCCATGGGGTCCAAGGTGATAATGTGGTACAGGCTCGGGCCATTAGAAGGAAAGGGGCTGCCTGATAATGGGGAGTGTTAACTTCTACAGAGCTCCATTAGAGCATCTTTTTCTTACACTTTTGCTTTTTCCAAGCCCCATATTTTTCCCTGTGTGTGCTCAGAAGCTTTTCTTTCTCCTACAGCATTTATTTTTATTGTGTCATTTTCCCTCTGTTCCCCCTTTTCATTGGCCCTGTGTGAGTGTTTGTTTAAACCATTTGCCTGCTTTCATCTTCCATTTTTCTTCTCTCCCTCTTTCCAGGGGCTCTCTAGCTGCGATTATCCTTACGCTTCACATTAGCTTTCCTCCCTCCCGCTCCAGGATGGGCTTGAAGGAGGCATTGATTAAAGCTAAAACCTGCAGCAGGAGAATTTCTATCAGCTTCAGGGTCCAGTGGCTTCCATGAGCTCAGCTCTCACTTCGTTTTTCTCCAGGACCAGTTTCCAAAGTCCCAGGAAATCTACCAAGACAGAGCCGAGATGGCACTGAAATGGCAAGTCACAGCTCCTCTTGAGGGGCTAATTTGTATCCTTGGAAGCCCTCAGCTGTGGGAGAAGGCAGCAGGGATGTGGCATGGAAAAGCTTTGGCGTGGGCCAGGTTTTCAACTCCCTTCTCCTGAAGGTTCCCTCTTGCTCTCCAAGTGGTAGGGCACACTGTGGAATGCCTTGATGGCACAGCTTCACACAGCAGTCTTTGGGGGGAGTAATTGCAGCCTTCACAATACGCCTAAAATGTAAGGTTGGGCACTTCAGTGTTTCTTCAAATCCTCGCTCTCCTTCCCTCCCTGCCCCTAGCCTTGCCTGGGGGCCGGTGCTTATTTCATTTGTTTGTTTGTTTTTGGTTTGGGTTTTTTTGTTTTCTTTTTTAGATATGTATGTAAAGAGAGTATTTTGGTTTGAATTTGGGCTGATCATCCACTTATTTTTTTCTCCTAAAAATAATAAGGCCGATTAAAATTGCAATTACAAGGAAAATAGTTATTTGACATAAATGAATATTTCTCAGTGCACAAACCCAACCATTACATCCTTACACTCCATACCATGGTCTTATGGTATGCTGGTGAAACTGGGGATAAACAAAACTGAAAGCAGGAGTGATTTCCCCTGCAAACGCTTCTTTCTTGAGGGAAGGGAGAAATTATTGGAGCTATTATTTGTAAAAGAGGAAATGAGCCTGGTTTTATTAGGCTGGTTGAAGTTCAGTGGCATTCTGTTGAAGTGCTACATTCCTGAATCCCATCATTCCTGAATTCCATCGGTTGTGCTCAGGGTTTGTGGAGTTAAACCCCTGGGCTGGAGCAGAAGTGGGTGTATGGGGAGGTGCCAGCAAAGCCCCTTCTTCTTACAGGCTTTGGGAAGAGCTTCTGCTGACCTTTAGCTCTTAAACAGTATTAGGAAAACAGTTGCCCCTTTTAGAGCCCTTTGTTACCTACTTCATCACCAGAAATTAAGACATTGGAAAATTCCTGGCAGAAAACAAAAATACACCAAAGTCTGACAGATCTTGTTTGTTCTGTGGGCAGAATAAACTGTATGGAAAACACAGGGAGGAGAGATGCAGGCGAAAAGAGGTGATAGGAAAACAAATTGGCTGCATGCAGAGGTCCAGTGTCAAACATCAGAGGGATCTTGTTTGCTCAGATACTGTATGAAAGACCATGGCAACCAGGGGCCTGGGGGGAGAGGAGAGGTTTGCAGCCCCTCCCTGAGGCTGGATGACAGAGGAAATAGGTGAAGCAATCTGCTCTGCCGAGCCTGCTGCTGGAGCTGGAGTTGTGAACCAGCGTATTCCATCCCTTCGTCCTATACACCGTTTTTTTTCTGAGGTAAAAAACACCCTCAGTAGTCTGAAATGAATGGATTTGTAATTTCCTTACTCTGTCAGATGGTACCATTCTGAGAAAGGTGGCTTTGCTGTGGGCAGTCTGATTTAGAGAGAGGATTAAGATCCTTGCAAGACACAATAAGTCACAACATTACAAGGAATTCAATAGAAATATTTCTGAGGGAATATAGGAATGTGCTTTCAGGCTGCTCTGAAAACACTGGGTAGAGATGATGTTTTACTGTGACCTAGTGTATGGAAATGGAGTAATATTTTTGATCCAAGAAACAGGTTGGAGACCCCCCTTCTTACACAGAGACATGCAGGCAGTGCCTGTGTCCCCAGCAGCAGCTCAGGGCTGTGCACAGGTGAGGGCAGAGAGTGCTGTTCTACCTTGTACATCACAACCATTCCATTGCAGTAGCGTTGTGTTTATCCAGAAAGGCATTCACCCTTGAAGACAGCAAATTGTGGAGATCTGGCATTTCTGATGGGTAGTGGAATTAGAGGGTAAAAATGTGATTCTTCTTTCTGATTTGAATCTTTCTTCAGCTTCCAGTCCTTGTATCTGGTCTTGCTTTCTTCACGGGATAAAAGAGCTCTTTATGGAATTTCTTCCCTCATTAAGGTATTTTTATCCATGATGGTCAAAGCATCTCTCCATTCTTTTTGTGGTAAGCTAAATGGATTGAGCTCTTTAAGTCACTTGCTGGCAGGCATTTTCTGCCACGAATCATTTTTTTGTCTACTTTTTCTGCTCTGACTCTAAAATGTAGATGTCTGATTGTATACATTTTTCTAGTGTCATTCTTCTGATGCAGTGTGCAGGATAAACTACATCCTGACTTCTATTTGCTTTTTATATTCAATATCCATTTGCTCACAGAACGGCACAGGAAATTATGTCTGTTTGTCCATTTTACACATTCACATCCTGCTTTCCAGTCTATGTGTTTCTCAGCTTTTTGTTCCCAGATGTGGAATACTCATCCTCTGCTGGTTTCTGCAAGTAGTTGCCTGGAACAGCCCCCTTTTCCCTGAGGTGCTACTTCAGCCCCTTGGCCTTCAGCAGGAGAAGAGCTGGCTCTTCCACATAAATCAGGCTGTGCACAGAGGGATAATGGACAGGCTTGAGTATCCCTGCCTGGTTCTTGGGGCTTCAGCTGGTGCTCATTCTGCTTGTTCTGAAAGGAAATTGTGTGATTGCTTTTAGCTGCAGTTGGGGGATTGAATGACATGCAGAAGGAATAAATTACTGCATGGTAAGGAAGAGGCATGTAAGATTTGAGACAAAGAGGAAAATCTCATTTCCACTCCCCTTTGTTATCCTTTAACTGTACATATCACACATTACTCTGAGCTCCTGTGGAGCATTCCATCACTCCAGCAGAGCCCTGGAAATACACTGGGAGGACACAGGATTTATCTTCCTGTTGCTTAACTAAGGATTGGATTATCCCACAGGGGACAACTCCGTGGAGGCATTAGGTAAGCAGTCAGATCCCTGCACAAGTTCATCTGCAGCTCTAAAAACCTGTCCAGGTGTGTTATGCTGATCCTTTGGAAACAGTGGCTGCTTTTGGCTCTGTGCACAGGCACTTCTTTGGCCCCTTCAATACCTGCTTTTTCTCCCAGGGGCCAAGCTCTTAATTCTGCCCTGGGCTGCCTTAAAAGTGGACATCTGAGGCTGCAGGGGCAGGAGGGCTCCCGGGAGGCTGAGGCAGGACCAGCCTGTGTTTGAACTCGCTCTGTGTCACAGCTGAGGGGTCTTGGCACCATACTCCCTTTATGTAACCAGCTCTTGGCTTCACCTGTCCCTCAGTGAGGACCCTGCAGTGGAGCTGCAACACCACTGTTCCCAGCTGGAACAGTGACTCTGTGACTGTGCTCGAGCCACTGTTAGCAGGAGAGAGCTGTTTGCAGCCTGAGAGCAGCACACAGTGGCTTGGGGTGGTGTTAAAAAGAGCCAGAGTGAAAAATGAGAAATCACATTGTACCATTTTCCCAGAGAGCACAACCTGAGCATACAATCTGTGTTTCCCCTTCCAGGGCATCTTGTCACTCTCCTCACTGTCCTCATACACAGGTGCCCACATGAGCACAGGGCCCCGGAGGAAAGAGCTGGGGAGTCCCCTTGCTGCTGCAGATCCCCGGGAGGGTGAGCCACGCTGGGAGCATGGGCCACTGGGGAGACCAGCATGGGTGATACGCAGCTCCAGGCTGGGTGCAATGGAGGTGTCTGGAGAGTGAAGCAAGAGGCAGCAGTGCCAGTTGGTGCAGAAAGGAAAAAGCAGAGGCTGGGCAGAGAGTGTAGGAAGGAGAAAGGGATAGCAGGGAATGAAGAGGAGGAGCAGGAAGTCTAAGGGCAGGAAGGCTCAGGGTGCAGTAGGAGGATGAGAGAGCAGGAGCAAAGAGGGTTTTGGGGTAAGCTTGGATTAGTTTGTTTTTTTAACTCTGTAAGTGTGGAAGTGCTGCACTTAGCCTGAGTTGATTGACTTGGTGTTCTGCCCCTGTGGTGAGACAGCATCTGGGTCTGGAGTTGGCATGGCTTGTAAGAGGCAGCCCTGTAGAGTCCAGCATTGCTTCCCCCATCCCCAGTTCCCTGCCACATAGCTCATTGCCGAGTGTCATCCCCACATGCTCCCCTCGGAGTACAACAGCAGCAGTGGCAGGCTGCTGAGCTAAAGCTCTGGGGAAAGAGCTCTGCTCCCAGGTGCTAGGGGGTATTTTCCTGCCTGCAGAGACCTTTTGTCTGGGCTGTGCTCTTATTTTCAGAACCACAACCCAGGGCTGCTCCCGGTAGGGAGGGCCTTTCATGATCAGTTGGGAAGAGCTTTTGCCAAGAAAAAAAAAAGGAAAGGAAATGTTCTGGGCAGGAGGGTGCTCTAGATGAAGAAGGCCTGGCTTTAACAGAAGCAGGAAGTTTTCATGATGTAGCTCAAAATGACTAAACACACAACACTGGAAGTGACACCTGTGTGCTAATCTTCCTATTTCCTTCAGCTGCTGCACAGTGCACCAGGCTCATGTCAGCTGGTGAGGCTCCTCTCAAAACTTTCTTCCTTCCAAACTCCAGAATTAATTTATAACATAATCCATCACAGAATGGAGTGCCTTCTGCTTGGGGTGAGCATGTCCCGCAGCTATACCTGTGTGTGCATTAAGAGCCAGGACAGGAGTTCTGTAGGAAGATTTTTTTGAAAGCAATTCAATGAGGACTTGGGCTGCAGCCCCCAAGGCAGCTGTGCACTGAAGCTCGCAGAGGAAGCTCCACGGGATGTCACTTCACAGCATGCCCTTTGGCTCCTGGGGTTTTTCCCCTCCTTTTTCTTTGCCTTGTAGTGGCTGCAGCAAAGGCTCCATTATTTGGCAGCGTGGCCCTGCTTTTGTCTATAAATGGAAGCAGTTGGCCCATATCCCAGTATAACACAGGATAGTCCTGTGCATCAGTTATGCAACTGGTAGCTTGATGACTTCATCAGAAGCCAGGGGAGGGCCAGGGGGTGGTAGGAAAAAGCCTTTGCCATCAGCTCTTCTGGCGACAGGCAAGAAATGTGTGTGTCCTCCCCAAAGCAAAGAAAGCAGGAGCTCAGCGACAGGGGTGGGTGAAGGGTTTGGTGCAGGAGCAGCTGAGGAATCCTTTGCAATTCCCTGATGCCAGTTTGGGGGAGACCCAGTCACTGCTGCAGCCCTGGCCCTCAGGATGCTGCAGGGACTGTGCTTGACCAGGCTATGAAGTGCAAAGTGCAATGGGTGATGGGAGAAGTGGAAAGAGGAACAGGGAGAGAACTTTCAAACCAAGAGAGATGTTAAAAGGGGAAAGAACCTAAATATCGGAGAGCTGCCCTTCAGCAGAGAACCCTTCGGGGAGTATCCGCGCAAAGCAGAGATGTGGACAAATTGTATTTTGCTATTCCCTCAGGAGGGTCCTTGGAAACCTGACCTTCATGCAGGAAGGCTTATCCTCATTCCCCAAGCTATACTCCAGCACTGAACTTAACCCCTTCCCTGACGGGGTTGGGGTGGGTGCTGCAAGATCCCCTTTCTGCACGCCCCGATCACTCAGCGACTGACAGAACTCCAGCGCCCCGTGGGGCGGGCGAATCTGAACCTCCCGCCGGCAGGCTTGGCACGAAGGACGCTGAAGTGGTACAGGTCCTTTCCGTCAAGTCGGTGGCGTCGAATAAGTACCTGTCCCCTCTGTTCATGGGTTAAATAGGTTACACGGGCTCCCAACACCCGAGAGAGGGCCCGGGCACGCAGCCGCTGGTTTTCAGAGGCGGCATCCCGGGCGGCGCGGCGGCGGGCCGGNCGGCCCGCCTCCCTTCTCGCCGCCGGGATTTCCCTGCCGACCTTGCGTCCGTGCTTTTCCCAGCACTAAAAAGGCAGCGAATTGGATTTAGAACATGAAGAGAGAACGGGGTGTATGCGGGGAAGGCGCTTGCCCCGATTCCTTCCAGCCACACGCACACTGGTCCAGTGCTATAGGATGTAAATCTTGAATAAACACCTAATGGTGTTAAATCCTGAGGTTATGCAGAAGAATTAGTGCTGCCAGCTCCCGCTATTCATTGTGTGCACCTCACACCTTGGCTTCTCAATCCAGGGGGCTATGTTAAGTTGCTGTTATGAAGAGAGGGAATCAGAAGAGAAGAGAAAATATATTTGTCTCCTTGAGAAGGGAGAAAAATTTAGAAAAACAGGACTCTGAAGCATGAAAAAAACTTAGCTCACAACTTCATTATTTCACTATTAATTGATTATAAAGTGCTCCTGCTTTACCAAAGGGGCTTTGAATTCCAGGAGAAAAGAGGAATCTATTCCCTGTGGGGAGCAGTCCATGGCTCGGTCACAAGCCGTGAGCATCTTTCCAAGGGCTCAGTTCCTCCAAGCTCCAGGTTTCACCGCAGACTCTGTGCCTCCTCAGCTGGGTGAGCTGTGATTTCTCTCCCCTGTGGAGCACCCAGTAACAAGGCATTCCCTCTCTCTTTGCACAGGAGCACCAGGTGGGATTGTCACGGCCCGCAGGGCCCATGCAGCCCTCGGTCCCGGCAGGCTCCAGCAGCATAGTCACCGGCACCAGCTCCGGGGGGCCCTTCCTCGGGAGCCAGCCCCAGGCAGCCATCATGAAGCAGATGCTGATCGAGCAGAGAGTGCAGCTCCATGTGATGGAGCAGCAGAAGCAGCAGTTTCTCCGAGAGCAGAGGCAGCAGCACCAGCAGCAGATCTTAGCGGAGCAGGTACAGTATCCGTCGGTCTCCAACACCTGCTGGGATGAGCGTGAGCGCTACAGACAGCGTAGCACCAGCCCTTCCTTCTAGATTTGGGAATTCTCTCTCTGTGGGTTCTGAAATACCAAGGTATTTCAGCAATGGTTGCCAAAGAGGAAGCAACTGCATCAGTCCTACCATTAGCTTGGCAAATATTACCCATGTTGCCAATGGTGGGCTTGATAGTCACGTTGGATTTTAGGCACTGGAAAAGTTAGCTCTTAACCTGGCATCTAATGGTGCATTTACTCCAGCAGAAGCAGACTCATCTGCAGTTACAATCACGGGTCCTCTCCCCTAGCTCTGATTGTGGTCTGGTCTTGCATTGGCTAAATCTGTGCACAGCTGCACAGGGATCTGGGACAAAGAATGGACATGGGTTAAAAGAAGACTTATCAAAAAAAAAATGTTACTGTTTACCCAGATCAGTTCCTTAATCTGGTTTATTGAGTGCCACTAGGAGCAATTAGGTCATACAAGGAAGAGACAGCAGCAAGGGGAGAACCAGAGACTGAAGTGGGAGAACAGTAAAACCACCTCTGGCAGTGGCAATGTGGAAGAGCTGCATTGGAGCTATCACCTGGCTTCCTGAGCTCCTGGGCTTTGCAATATGGATGTTTAACTGTGCAGTCTGAATGGTGGTGTGTGCTTAATTCAGCTATAGTTTTTAAACAGCCCAAGAGAAAGCCAGTGGAAAGTCACACAGTTGAATTCCTACAAGATCATACCTAAGTTTAAAGTTGCAGCCCCCTAGTGTTACTTAGATAATGCTCTGGTAGGTCAGCAGCTGCTTTAAGCTTTGCTTCTCCTCTCTTGCTAAGGAAAAACAGCTTAAGACCATATGCTTAAATTTGTGTTAGAACACATGCATGCCATGTAACCACAGAAATACAGATTGTCTCCCCGCCTTTGTCTCGTTGCTCCTGAGAAACAGAAAGATTTACTGTCAGTGAACAGGAAGGATGCTCCTAGAAATATTTAGGATAAAGATGCCTGAACTGATTCAAGCATGAACAAGTGCACAAGAATGAGGATGCAGTAATGCATCCCATGGATTGGGCCAATTCATTTACATAATGCCAAGAGCCAGTCAGTGACTTGGATGCTGAAGGCAAGGCTAAAAGTGTTCAAAAGCCACCCAGCTGAGGCTGTCAAGTGTGCTGCCACACTTTTCAGAGATGAAAAGTGGTAAAGTCACAGTCCTCACACTCCTAGCTTTGGGATAGTTTGTGCCTAACAAGAGTCCCTCTTTCTTTTTGATAGTGTGTAACACATACCTCTGAATGCAGGGATTAGCACTTCCTTCTTTCCTATCTCTGCCATTCTCATACCTTTGTTACACATCACTGGTTTTGGATGCAGTATTTGTACAGCTGCAGATGATGTTCCAAGACATGCCCTTTCAGGAAGTGCTTTGTTAAGTACACCTTAGCATCTGAAAGCTCTGTTTTTATAATCAGCCCTTGGTTCTACTTTAAAATATTCACAAGTTTTCATAGAAAACAACCACCGAGGAGCAATGTGGCCTGGATCAAGGGAGCATTTTGCAGTCACCACTCCCCAAATATCATTCACTGAAGCACAAAAGGAAATGTGCCTTAGTAATCCATTTCTGTTTTGGCTCAGGAATGTTCCAAGGCTGCAGTGCTTGGTTCAGGATGCAGTAATCCTTGCAGCTGAGTGTTATAAGTGCAGACATGGAGCAAAGTCTTGCGCCAGGAACACAAACCTCTGGACCTTGGCAGGACTCACCAGATAAGAACCACTTCAGCAGTTTTGCCACCAGCCCATTAATTAATTAATCACCTCTTTCTCTTCTGCTTTCTTTCCATCCTTCATTTTCAGCAGATGCAGCAGCAGTCACATTTGCCTCGGCAGCATCTGCATCAACAGCGAAGCCCATATCCAGTGCAACAGGTCAATCAATTCCAAGGTAAAAGTCAAATTGTTTTTCCTGTTTTGGAATCATTGCCCTTAAGGTAGCAAATGTGTGAAAGCTTGTAAAAGTTTGTGACTCCTAGGGTTTAAGCAGTGTGCCAGAAGAGGAATACAAGGTCTTGCACACACCACATATTTTACCAAAGGAGAATGTCCAAGTTAGCATATTCAGTTAAGTTTATCTTTTCCTTTCTGTTCCCTTCAGTGAAAACTGTTTGCTTTTTTTTTCTTTTCTTTTTTTTTTTTTTTTTTTTTTTTTGACATTTGTTATTTCTCTTTGACATCCAGACATCATGGTTTCATTCATGGATTTATCTTGTTGGCCTCTACTCTTATGAGGTTTTTTTACTGCCAGCATTTCTGACTGTATCTTGGTTTTGCCCCTCCTTCATTCCCCACTTTATCTAATTCAATGGGCAGAGAATTTCATAGAGGTCATGCTTATCTGGAGAAGGGACTGATAAATGTCAGATGTGGGAAACAGTGAAATATATGAAATGTAAATAGAGATTTTTTAATGATCTCAGAAACAGCACAGGTATTATTTTGATGCACTCCCAGGTAACTGAAGAATGTAAATGCACTCATTTTGGCTCAGGAAGATAAGTTAATTCAGAACTTTTTAGGTGCAAAGCATCAGCTGGATGCCTTCACTAACCATGATTTCTATATAGACATGAAATGAGCACACACTTGTGCAGTATATTCATGATAGTATCATGTAGATGCAACAGAAAACTGGGGAGGCAATTCTGGACATTTCACATTGCCATTCTGGTTCCCAGGATGTGAACAGGCAGCCACAACTTCTACTGGAATATATCAGGTGGCTTCTTCTTATCACCTTCTCATTTTTATCTTTGGCACCATAAGTTCTATATGAAATTACTTTTTCCCCCCAATAATTCATTTCCAAAATCAAGAAGCGTGTGCACAGCCATCCACTGAAATGCACACATACAATCTCTCTTCGTTCATGCTTCTTTGAAACACTGCCTTTGTATGTATTATTTCAAAGAAACAGAGAATAGAGTTTAGGCTAATCTGACAGAGTGAAGAATTCATTTTCATAAATGAACTAATTTAAATAGCTCACCATTTTTTCCTTTTTAGCCACATAAATGTAATCCAGTGCAGTAGGTTATGTGTAAATGAGACCAGAAGGTGGCCTAAAACCTTGAAATCTGTTGCATCTCTCTTTTAACTACTGCTTGTCTGATCTCCTGTCACTTATGCCAAGTACAGTAGTTAACAAAAGTAGTATGTGAACCACTTGCTGTTCTCCTTTGGAGCTTTTCAACTGCCTTTTTCAATTAAAAAAATAGCTAAAGATGCATTAAGATTTTAACATTATCTGTATCTTAAGCACTTGCTGGAGTAAAAAGACTGTTTCTAATCGTGGAAGGAGCTGATCTAAGTTAAGAAAAATCAAGGGAATCCCAGTGCCAATCATTAAGAAAGCAGTTTGATAGCATGAATAAAGTAAAAGCTGCCGCTACATGTGGCCTGTTCCAGTGAGATCCAGACTGTCTCACTTCATGCTACCAAATGTTTCATTTAGCTGTGTACTGGAGCTAAAAGCACCTACCAGAAGCTTGTGGCGCTGCAGAAAATGGAGCTATAGCCAACCTCTGTGTTATGTAATAGGATGACATGTATAGAAATGTTGATTCCTTTATCCAGACCCATTCCTCATGGAAAGCAAACCAGCATCAGTAACAGGGACCAGTGTTATCCACTCCCCAAGGATGTTCAGGGATGTTGTCTGCCACCGAAGGACAACAAATAGGGGCTGATTTAAGAACATTCAGATTCTGTTGTACAGTTCTGAACTCTTAAGCAATGACTTTATATTTACACCTGGCATTTAATAACATTTAAGCCTGGAGCAATTGTGTGCCTCATACACTCTTGAGCTTCACCTGTTGAGTGTTGTATTTAGTCAGTTACTCAAATCTGAAGAATTTAGTCACTAACTAAATCTGACTGCTTAGTTAGTGACTCAAATCTGACTGTTGTATTTGGTAGTGACTCAAATCCACAATGAATCCATGGCATCTGAATCGGAGCTCCAGGTAATTGTCTTTATTTAAAGATAGTACATATAGAAGCATATTGGCTTCTTGGAGATCAATAGCTGCCCTCTACCCTTGAAAGTAAGACACAAGCATGGTTATCTGTCACAGTGTGGAATTTAACAAGGCTAGGGTTTTCTGGTTTCCCATCACTGACCTAAGGTGAAGTAAAATGTGCTTAAAGTATTGATTCACTAATACACTCTCCCTGCTTTAATTGTCCACAAAAACCCAATTTTTCTTCTTTCCATAGAATTAATCAGTAGCAATGCTATAGAAAATCCATTAATTTATGCCTCCTGAGCTATTAAAAAAGTTGATTGGCCTTCTGAGACTGACATTTCCATTTTTGAGGCTTACTTTTGAAAGACAATGGAGATATTTAAAAGAGAGATTCAAATGGTAAACTGAAGTTCAGCTGCTTTGCTGCTAATGAAGAAGACTGGTGGAAGTTTTCCCATTTGCTTGCTAGAAGCTGAATTAGGTGTAGCTGAAGAAGATAAGTGCTGCTGAGGATGTTCCTACAGATTCTCTCTTATGCAAAAGTGTGTTAATTAAGATTTACAAGGTTGTGGGCTTTTTCTTACCTTCCTCCCTTTCTGGTGCAGGTTCACCGCAGGATATAGTGGCTATGAGAAACCAAGTAGCACTCCAGAGCATGAGGACATCCCGAATGATGGCCCAGAACGCGAGCATGATGGCCATGGGTCCCTCCCAGACCCCGAGCACGCTGCCCACCACTGCGGGCCAGTCGGATATGGGCATGACTCCTTACAGCAACGCCTCTTCCAGCCAGCCAGGAATGTACAGCATGAGCACAGGGATGAGCCAAATGTTGCAGCACCCAAACCAAAGTGGCATGAACATGGCACACAGCGCAGGCCAGGGAACACGGCAGCCTGCCTCTGGACAAGCAGTGGGAATGGTTGGCAGTTTTGGTCAGAACATGCTGGTAAACTCTGCTCTTCCCCAGCATCAGCAGCAGATGAAAGGACCCGTGGGCCAGGTCTTGCCAAGGCCACAAGCACCACGGCTTCAAAACCTGATGGGGACTGTCCCTCAAGGAACACAAAACTGGCAGCAGCGAGGCTTGCAAGGCATACCTGGAAGGACTAGTGGTGAAATGGGGCCCTTCAACAATGGCACCACGTACGCCATGCCATCCGGGCAGCCACGGCTCTCCAAGCAGCACTTCCCACAGGGGCTCAATCAGACAGTTGTGGACACAAGTGGGACAGTGAGAGCCCTGAACCCAGCGCTGGGGAGACAGCTACTGCAACCACTACCTGGGCAACAGGCAGCCAGCCAGGCCAGGCCGATGGTGATGCCAGCAATAAGCCAAGGGGTCCCTGCCATGTCAGGCTTCAGTCAGCCCCCAACGCAGCAAATGCCCGGTGGTACCTTTGCTCAGAGCGGCCAGGGTCAGGCCTATGAGAGGAATCCCACTCAGGACATATCTTACAATTACAGTAATGGAGGAGCAGGGGGGTCATTCTCCAGTTTAGCAGAGGGCACAGACCTTGTGGACTCCATTATTAAGAGCGGACCAGGGGATGAGTGGATTCAAGAACTTGATGAGTTGTTTGGAAACCCCCAGTGAATGGGATTGTATAGCCTGGAGCTTTGGTTACATTTTGTTATGTTTAAACAAGCAAAGAGGGGGTCAGATGTTCTCCCCAGCGCTGGATTGTTGGTTTTTGTTTGTTGGTTTGGTTTGGGGTTATTTTGTTTTCTTTTGTTTTTAGTTGTACAAACCGAACTGATCTGTAGCCAACTTTGTAAGATTCAGGGGATGATGAAAACATCAGCATCCCTAAACTGTCACCAAGCAATCTTTGTTGCGTGGCAGCACCCACTCTGTGTGTGTGTGAGGCAGAATGGGGAAACTGGAAAAACCAGCTGATGCATCTGGCTGGGAAAATCTGTTCTCTCCCCACTTTAAACAAGGCTTCATTGCACAGTGGTGTGGGGTGGTCCCGATATCTCCCACCTTACATGGCTGTGCACATTGCAGCTTCCAGGGAAGCAGATGGAAGAGCTGGGAGCTAAACTTACAGATATCCAGGGGGGGATTGCAGAGGCCCTGGTCAGAAATGGGCTTAACCCCGGGGGCAAACAAGTCTGGGAGAGCCATGGCCAGGCCGATGGGGCTGGCTGTGGGCTGTCCGAAGGGAACGCGCAACAGCCACATGACAAACCCAAACAATCACAGGGAGGTCACCGTTTTCACTGCAGAGTGATAAACCCCACCAACCCCACTACAAGCATAGAAGAACATAAATTCGGCAGTGCTGTGGGGGCAGATAGATTATGTGACTGCTGCTGGAGACAGCCTAGTGGTGGGTTAACTTAATGAACTGCTTAGTCCCCTTGGGGCTTGAAATAGTGCTTCCCAAGTCACAGCACTTGGCTGCCTGGCGTGTTGAAGGGTTGAGGTACCACCAGACATTAGCAGAGCTCTTCAGCTGGTCCCTCCCTCTCCTTCATCCCCAGGATGTTCTCAGTTCACTCTCTTCCCTTCCTGTTCCTTCAGTGTAAAGCAAGCTGAGCTGTCTGCATTTTTTTATTAAAGGGCCAGGCAGGGGAGGAGAAAACAGGCATGAGAAAACATACAGTGAGGGTTTGGCACACAGGAAGACTTTCTCCTCCCCTCTTGAAAAGTGCAGGTTTGGCAGCTAGTATTACCCCAGGGTGTCTGGACTCTCGATGTGATATGTTCAGTTTTAAACAGATGTTTGGTCTAATCTCTCTACTTTGCTGGAATAAAATTAACTGCAGTATTTGAAGAACAGGAGTCAGAGAAGTAAAGAACTGAACTGTAAAGAACGTCCATGAGTGGTTAAAATAACTGATATTACAAATATGGGATCTGCCCAAATAAAGTTTTAGGTAATAGGGATGTATCACTATCTCCACTGTTTGGACCAGTCCTGAGCAGCCCTGTGATGAAGTTGTGATAGATCTCACACATCACTGGAGTCACCAGCCATTCTGAGTATGTACAGCAGGGTTCCCAAACTGCAGTTGAAAGCTGTTTCCTGGAACCTTTTACCTCTTTGGGGTTTTCAGCTGAGAGCTGCTTGTCAGGTTATATTGTTGTGCATATAAAAAATGTTAACATGACCCACAGTCCGGAGTTTTAGCACCCTCTGGCCTCTGTGAGCCATGAGTCATGCTCTGCAGCAGTGTACTAGCGCCAGTCCCAATTCCCCAGCTCCTGATCACCTCCTTTTGTGCTGCTCTCCCTGGGCCCAGCGATGCCAAGTGCTGAGCCCCTGAATTCCATGGAGGCTGAGGGCCTTGGCACTTGGCAGTTTCATGTCCTGCCTTTCCCTGTGGAGCACAGACATGCATCACATTAAAGAAGGAGAGCAAATGGCTCTGGAACCATCTCAGTGCCCCATTGAGGCTCCCTTTTGAGAAATTTCCCTTGCTGGGCTTGCCTAGTGGGGGCAATTACCTGTTCTAAATGCTGCAATGCAGCAGGACAAGCTGCATTTTTAATGTGATCAAGGTGAGCCAATCCAGCCTGCCCTGACTGTTACATTTTTAAAACTGACTTTAATCACGTCTCTTTTAGCTGACCCTTTTTTAAAATACAGCACAGGGGCCAATCCTAGCTCCTGCTGAGGATGTTGAGCATGGTTAGCATGCCTGCTGCCTCAGTAGGAGCCAGGTTGGGTCCTAATTCAGTGGAAGGGAGCACCAGCCAAAGTTTTTGATTCATCCTGTGGGTCAGCATCGCTTGGTCAGAATGGAAGGGATCAGCAAACATTGGGAGAAGCAGCACCCCGAAGGGACCAGGGTGCTGTGACTCTGTGTGTGTCAGCGTGAGCATGTGTGACAAAGCCGTGAGAGGGTGAGGGGGCAGCCACCCTGCCGGGCAGGGGACAGTGCTGGGGACAGCACAGCACCCGTGCCTCGGGTGAGAGCGATTAGGGCTCACCTCTCAACACAGAGGTGGGAAAAGGGGAACTTAGGAACACACATCAACCACACAGCAGCCAATGCAAGCTGGTGCGCTCTGGGAAAATACAGGTCTTGATGATAAATGGTGGCAAAGACGAGTCTCTTGTCTTTGTAAAGCTTCCTCCAAGTACTCCATGCTGGGATCAAGTACTAGAGAATAGATTTTATTAGATTTGGGTTGATTGGGTTTTTTTTTTTTTCTTTCTTACTATGGTGCTGATGTATATGTAATGTTTAAAAAAAAGTCATTTGTAAATATGTTTTTACAATTCTACAGATATCACTGGGTCTACTATCTGTAAAATATATACATATAAATATATATATATATATATATACTGTTTGTTTAAAATAGAGTATTTTTATTTCATTCCTTGACTCATCCTTACTGCAGTGGTATTGCACTTCAGATGACATCTAATTACTAATTTGTACTGTATCCCTGACAGCAACTTGCTCCATTTTATTCAGATTTTTCTAGTTTTCTGGGTTTACTTTGTACATTAAGCATTGCTTATTTCCTTTTAAGACCTGTACAGAGTCTGAAAACGTAGAAAAATACCTGATGTTAACACACTGCTTCTAAAGAAAAAGAAACAAAACAAGACCAAACACACACAAAAAAAAAAAAAAAAGAAACCCAAATAAAAGATGGTTATATGAGTCATATACCTGGTGAATATGGATCATGTCTTGCCCTACCCTTGCGCCTCAATGAGCAATCTCCCATGGAGGGGAGGGAAGCTGCATGCAGGCAGGGCTGAATCAGCCCTGCATTTTCTGTATGGCTGCATCGCAGCACCTGGTGGAGTTGCAGGTGTTAGACGTCAGCAGTAACAGGCTGGCTGTGGCCCATCCCAGGATGCCCCTCTTGCTCCAGCAGGTTCAGCAGGCAGTGAATCCCTGCATCCCGGGCAGCCCCAGCAGCAGTTTCTGTGCAGCAGAGCCCAGACTGCTGTAGTGAGCTGCTGCATGGGATTTGCTTCACCGCCTTCTGCCATGGTGCCCCCATCTCCAGCAAGGTGGGCTGCAAAGCTTCCTGTGCTCAGGCAGATGCTACAGGGAAGTTGGTCCTTAATTGTCTCTGTTGGAGGTGGCAGAGCCAACCTTTTGTGTTTATTCTGTGCTGGGAGCAAAAATGGGGAGTGGGGAGCTGCTTTCAGGGGAGGAGACAAGGGTAGAGAGGAAGAAAGGAAATGCATAGCTGGACATAGAAGTTGAAGAAAATGGGAAAACAGGAGAAGGATAAAGACACACGCATAGAGTAATTCCCTATCTCCTACTGCTACAACAGTGTGAGAATTGTGTTGTCAGAAGCCTTTAGGAATGTGCACGTAGAGCTGTTGGACATGTATGTCTTGTCCATTCATGGGGAGGGGAGGGGTGGGATGAGACAGAGAGAAGAAGAAGAGAAGAGGAGAGAAGAAACCAAAGAACTACAACAGGTAAGCTTGGAATCATTTCAGAGGAAAAAAAAAAAAAANATGGTGCTGATGTATATGTAATGTTTAAAAAAAAGTCATTTGTAAATATGTTTTTACAATTCTACAGATATCACTGGGTCTACTATCTGTAAAATATATACATATAAATATATATATATATATATATACTGTTTGTTTAAAATAGAGTATTTTTATTTCATTCCTTGACTCATCCTTACTGCAGTGGTATTGCACTTCAGATGACATCTAATTACTAATTTGTACTGTATCCCTGACAGCAACTTGCTCCATTTTATTCAGATTTTTCTAGTTTTCTGGGTTTACTTTGTACATTAAGCATTGCTTATTTCCTTTTAAGACCTGTACAGAGTCTGAAAACGTAGAAAAATACCTGATGTTAACACACTGCTTCTAAAGAAAAAGAAACAAAACAAGACCAAACACACACAAAAAAAAAAAAAAAAGAAACCCAAATAAAAGATGGTTATATGAGTCATATACCTGGTGAATATGGATCATGTCTTGCCCTACCCTTGCGCCTCAATGAGCAATCTCCCATGGAGGGGAGGGAAGCTGCATGCAGGCAGGGCTGAATCAGCCCTGCATTTTCTGTATGGCTGCATCGCAGCACCTGGTGGAGTTGCAGGTGTTAGACGTCAGCAGTAACAGGCTGGCTGTGGCCCATCCCAGGATGCCCCTCTTGCTCCAGCAGGTTCAGCAGGCAGTGAATCCCTGCATCCCGGGCAGCCCCAGCAGCAGTTTCTGTGCAGCAGAGCCCAGACTGCTGTAGTGAGCTGCTGCATGGGATTTGCTTCACCGCCTTCTGCCATGGTGCCCCCATCTCCAGCAAGGTGGGCTGCAAAGCTTCCTGTGCTCAGGCAGATGCTACAGGGAAGTTGGTCCTTAATTGTCTCTGTTGGAGGTGGCAGAGCCAACCTTTTGTGTTTATTCTGTGCTGGGAGCAAAAATGGGGAGTGGGGAGCTGCTTTCAGGGGAGGAGACAAGGGTAGAGAGGAAGAAAGGAAATGCATAGCTGGACATAGAAGTTGAAGAAAATGGGAAAACAGGAGAAGGATAAAGACACACGCATAGAGTAATTCCCTATCTCCTACTGCTACAACAGTGTGAGAATTGTGTTGTCAGAAGCCTTTAGGAATGTGCACGTAGAGCTGTTGGACATGTATGTCTTGTCCATTCATGGGGAGGGGAGGGGTGGGATGAGACAGAGAGAAGAAGAAGAGAAGAGGAGAGAAGAAACCAAAGACCTACAACAGGTAAGCTTGGAATCATTTCAGAGGAAAAAAAAAAAAAAGACCTATTTGAATCACTAGGTGACCTTTGGACCTCCCCTAATCTGTATTTAAAGTCTGTTTGGAGCTTTGTCTTGGTGTTCTGGGAGCAGTGTTTCCTGCTGCCTCTGTCTCTTGGTTTGAAAGACAGGTGTCTGCCAAGCAAGGTGGAAACCTCCCTTGGAATGGAATATATGACCCCATACCCTCCAAATTATTATAACTTCGAAATTACAGGGCTTGCAGGCAAAGATATGAGAAAAAGAGTTAACAGGGGGAGGGAGAGGAGGGCAGGGGCTTTCCTGTGCAAACCCACGGGAAGGAGCCGCTCTCAGTGCCCCTGTGGGCCGTGTCATGGACTGCAGCAGGAACCTCGGAGCAGCAGGCTGGAACAGCAGAGGCAGGTACATTCGGCGTAGCAAACGAAGTGTAGCAAAAAACTCCGAAGCCGTGCCCTTCCTCCTCCTACCAGCCGCATCTTTTGTCTAAGTATCGTCATTATCATCTCTTAGGCAACAAACGAGAGAAAATTCCCCGAGAGGAAAAAAAAAAAAAATCCTAACCTCCAACACTGTGACTGGCTGAAGGCATCACTGGCAGGTTGGTAGGTGGATTGTTCATATTTCAGCCCATGGAAGGAAAATCAGTGGAAGAATTTCTGATGATTTCTGTGGTTGTTATATGGCCCTGATGTACTTTCTCCCTGAAGGCAGGTAATGGAGAGCCACCCTTTCTGCAGCTGTGTCAGCTCCAGCCTGTTCACCGTCATGATCTGTCCTTTTCCACTCAGCAAACATTGTTGGACTCAGGTCTTGCATCTTTGTGCTTGTTTCATCTTACGGTTTTCAATGCCATTTCAGCCTTTGCTACCCGCAGGCACTAGCTTGTGTCTTTTTATCATGAGCTAACTTAATAAAATCACAGGATGACTTCAGTTGGAAGGAACCTTAAAGATTACCTCGTTCCAGCCCCACTGCCATGTGTCCATACGTGTCTACCTTTTTAATATGAAAGGTTATTCTGAATCTGATCCACCTCTCAGTTATCTTGTAGTCTGGTTATCAATCTCAGTACACTGCAGAGAGACAATAAGCATGTTCATTATGTAGACTGAACACCGCTATAAATGCACAGCATTTTTGGCCAAAGCATGTCTTCAGAGGCAAGACAAGGTGAGCTTCTTTCTGCTGGGTCTCTCGTGAGTATATTCAGCATTGCCTAAATAATTTGAATTATCAGGGGCTGCCAGAACAGACATGGCCTTGCATCTTTGTTCTTCTACATAGTTTAGGTTGGTCACTGGGCTACTTCGAGCTCACAGTGGTAAACCATGACTTTTCCCTTCTTCTGGCAGAAAACTGTTTTTAAAGTCAATTTACTTTTCACTGTGGCTTTATGATTCACAGAGCTGTGGTCATTCTCTGGGAATCCGGGAATGTTTGTTTAGTCTTTCTCACACCCCAGCCATCTGTGCCTTGGTGGGAGACTATACAGTGCATGCAATTGTAACACGAGCATCTGTGTCTTCTTTTTGTCTGGGCTGGCTCTCCCCTTCCCAGGTGTCGTGTTTTGGGCACAGCTTGTCTTCAGGAGGCTTCCTGTGACGACTGGGATATGCCCACAGGAGGGCCCCACTTCTACAAGAAGAATGTTTGAGCATGTGTTGAACTGTAAGTACATTCCAAAATATAAAATCCAAAAGTCCTTTTTAGAAACTTAGGGCCAAGTGAAGCTTTAAACATTTTTCTGAAGTAAGCAGGGTTTCCATATGTGCTTATACAGCAGTGGGACTGGATATACTTGGAAAATGGGTATCTTGCAGCAGCATATTGCATGGAAGTGTTTTTACATTTGCACAAAACAGAAGACATAGCTGGGGGAAATGAAGGGCAGTGCAGGAAGATACAGAAGCATTGGCAAAACTGAAGGACAATGGGTAAGATGGGCTGAAGCTTGCAGTGCCAGCTGCAACTAAATTACTTAATGAATTAATGTTTTTAGTTTTATGTGATTCGTTTGTGGGGTTGCAA
The DNA here is from genome assembly GCA_013397315.1 of Donacobius atricapilla. Lineage (NCBI taxonomy): Eukaryota > Metazoa > Chordata > Aves > Passeriformes > Mimidae > Donacobius > Donacobius atricapilla. Next base: position 167,698 of record WBMY01014315.1, read on the forward strand.
TACCATATGGGGAAAGAGACCATTTAATTGCACATGTAGCTGTGACATGACATTCTGTCTTTTCCAACTAACTTTTCCAGGACTGTAGGGAAAGGAGCAAGTGTAAACAGCTCAAGAAAAATATGCATTTTATTTACATTGCAATGGGCTGTTAGGAAAGAGCTCTGATGTTTTATTCACATGTTGCTTATCATCTTTTTGGGGTTCAGGCAAAACATCCATGGTATTTCTTTATTAGAAAAAAACCCTTCAGAGCAATTTATGGACTTTCTCCATTATGCTGAAGTCCAGGTATTCATCCAGAAAGCTGTTGACAAACCCAGCTGCAGCAGCTGCACTCAGGGTTATCAAGCAAATCAGAATTACCACACACAGATAACACCCTGTTAACCTCAAAGTGGAATGCAGAAAGTTATGAGCTGTTATGAGCTGTCCGTGCTATGTTACAGTGAAACTGCTGGTCCAAAACAGTTGAAGTCTATGGAATCAGAAAGGACTATGGCTGGAACACTGCCTTGGGGTGCTTTAGTAATAAACCACTCCCATGCATGACTTTTGCAAGAGATAAGAGATTCTTAATACCCTCCTAAGGGAAAACTTTCTCCCAGTGTTTCTGAATTTTCATGTGGAAGTTAAGAACTGGTTCCAGGATGAGGCTGCCTCATCCTGTGACATGAAGACTTGCAGGTAAAGCCACAGACAATCTTGAGTACCTAATTGCAGCTCCAGGTGTAGGAGTGGAGGAAAGAAGCCTTAAGGAACTGAGGGAGAGGTGTGCATATCCCTTACATCCACATCTGTTGGGCAGATACCCTCTGCTGAGCTGGGAGATCTGCTACTGGTGATCACTCTGACTTGGAGATGGATTTTTGGACCAGCAAGGAAGAGCCTGAGAATCTCACCTAAGATTTAGGTGCCTAAAGACTTGATATAAGTAGCCTTTCTAGGCATGCCATGTCTAGATGAAAATGGTGAAGTATTTTCTCAGTTTCAAGAGAGCATGAAAAGAGTCTTAGCCTTTCTTTGAGGATGCATACTAGGTTTGTCTTTATAACTAGCGGGCCTTGGAGCAAAACCATTTCCTAGGGCTGCCAGGCTGGCTTTCAACATCCTCTGTTTGATTTAAAATCAGTTTCACCCAAGTGTGATGCTCTAATAGTGAAGCCAGCTACTCTTCCACAATTTCCATGAAAGGCTTAGGTTTAAGAGTACTGAAGTAAAGCATGGCAAAGATTTCTTGAACAAAGGACCTTTTCATTTGTTGATTTAAGAAAAGTCCATTATGCTCTGCCTTGTTTGTTTATTTACGTGTTTCTGCTCCCCACACTTCCTTAGCAGTTGCAAGTCTTCTAGCTGGTGTTCATTGCGCTATTTGAATTATTGCATCTCTTAATGGGAGATATAAAACTATCTCCACATACTTGCTCTGGAAAAACCTCTCTTTTCTCTCCAGCAGCAGCTCTTCCAAAGAGTGTAAAGGATTGGGGGAGCTCTAGTGAAGGAGAATGGGAACATCAGTACACAAACCATGGAAAATAGCCCTGTAGGATAGTTCTCCTGCTGCTGCAGGATTATTCACTACAAAATAGTCTGACAGTTTTGTATCTTCCTCTCGAAGACTTGCAATGTCTTTTAATTTTGTGACAAGCGTATATTGCGCTATTTTCTTCTTAAGACTGATGATGGATGGTGGAAGAAAGCCTTAGATCAGGACACAGAAGACAGTGCAGTGCCTTCAGTGAAATGAAACTGTGTTTCAGTGTGTAGAGTGGAGGGCACGCTGCCAATGTTTGTCAAAGCAGAATTCATATCAGGAGGTGCTGTGCACTCAGCATTCATTAATGTATGCTTATCTAGAGCCCTGTTCTCTCTCCTGCTTGGTGAAGGTTCATCAGCCTGTAAAGCCAGATTTGCTTGCTTCCTTTAGTGCGACATGTGTGGCTAGAGAAAAAGGCTTAATGTGACAAACAGAGAAAATGCAGATAGCAGACAGGCAGGCATGGTGCAAGCCTTGCATGAGCAGCTTCCCATCCTACAGCAGTCCTGAGATGCAAAACTGTGCTTCTGTTTCCAGATCTCTTTGAGCATCTTTGTAAATTATGCCCAATACAAAGCACCTGTCCACAAGGTGAGCATCACAACTCTTCTCTCTCCTGGCCTGCAGCACATGCACATCCTAACCTAGGCTTCTGCTGAAACACACAGCCCTCTTCCCTGAGGGTTTCCAGACCCATTGCTGACACTTGACACATGTTGCGTTCAATTATAATCACCTTTCACTACCAGTCCTTGGCTCTCAGCCCCGCTTCAGACCAGCCTGGAGCTGTTAACCTGCATCCAGCTGGCAACTTCTTACCTTCCTTTCACAGACGGGACATAACCATGGAAGTACTTGTAGTGGGCAAACGTGTGCAACATACCCAGAAAGGAAGCTAGTTCTAAGAAATAAAATATTAATATAGTGGGGAAAACAGTCAGAAAACTAAAAAATTAGGATTGCAGTTAGTTGACCACTCTAGTTATGTTTTCTAGTTATATTGCTTTGGGAATTTTTACAGCTACCCATAACTTGGGAAGTCATCTTGGGAAAGAATCATTCAAAAGAGATATATATGTTCTTACACAGTCACTGCATTAGGCTCTTTGTATGGTTTTACAGGTGGGGTGGATATAGGACTGCCCAAAAATATCCAAAAGCATTCCTTCAAAAAGACATCTCAGGATCTGACAGGAATACTAATCCCCCCCAGATTGGTGATTATCCCAGAAACAGGATAGTGGGTTGGTGCACTGTGGCTTGACCTGGCTGTGTCATTTTGCATTACTGTGGCAGTTTGTGCTAAGGGGGAGTGTTTGTTTTGGGAAGAGAATCCTATTTATGTTGTTAATAACCTGCTTTGCATTTATATAGCAGCTTTTATCCAAGGACACGATGGAAGCTGTAGTGAAGTTAGCTTTCTGACCTCCCTGAGGGAAGAGTATAAAGTCACCTCCACTTGATAGATAGCAGGGTATGGAGGTCAGTTGTATTATCCAGAACTAAGCAGGGCTTGTTAATTTTGTGGTTTTAAACTCTGTGTGTGTATTACAGAGGACAGCTTTCACTGTGTGCTGGAATAACTCCTGTAAACATACCTGTGGGACATAGCTGAAACATTACTTCAAGGGAAGGTTACCGTAATCTTTTTCTTTTCCTACATGAAATGAAAAACGACATGTGACAGCACCTGTGTTGCTGGCTAGCAGCTGTGATCTTCCCTGATCCGTGTGTCTATCTATAAGCACATGTATTATTTCATATCCAATTTGTTGACTTAAGTGGTGCTTCTTTGGATTTACAGTGGATGTGGGACTGTTAGAGAGCCCCAAACAAAAAAAATCTGGTTTGGAGCAAAGAGAAAATGGAGGAGTTGTTTAGGAAGGAGAGGAGTGATGGACATGAGCTAGTTATCCTTTCCCCAGCTCACAGACTTCATGCTTCTAAGACATTAGCTGGGAAAGGGTTAATAAAGGAGAATGCAAAGGCTAGGCTGTCACAAGTTCTAGCTCTATGAGAGCTCCTTGGTTTGCAGAGAGAAGGGAAAGCTGGTGGGGCTCTATGAAATGCCACGGGGATTTCAGTGTCACTGAGCATTCTTCTAGGAAGGCTGTGTTAATGAAAAGAAGGGAAGAAGATGTCTACACTCAATTACTTCCTGATAATACCAACATTTTAAAAAGTTACGTATAACTTTTCAGTCCAAGATAAAAGCAGAAAGTATTTAACTTGATTGAAAAACATCCTGCAGTCCAGAGGCCAGCCAGGAATTTTGGATAAAACTCCACACAGTTTTGTCTGCAGAATAAATTTGAAAGAACATTAGTCTGGAAAGGAAAAGAACTATGGGTGAGTCTTTCAAGGAGAGTCAGCTTTGGTTTTATTTTGTTGCCACTAAAGTTAATGCTCTCATATCCAGCGGGAGTACAGTCAAGCTAGCATTAGGTAGTTTTAAATTTCTCATTTTTGAAATCTCTGATACAAGCTCTTTAAAATATTTCCCTGGCATTTAAACTTAGGAAAGGATCTGGATCCCAATTACATGGAAATAAATAAGACAAATAATCCTCAATCAAGTGCCTTCGTAGCAGAGACAGGCAGGAATTCCAGTTCATTGATGTGATGTTAATCAGTTATCTCCACATTTGTCGGTATGCAAGTTTTGTGGGTCAGCATTACTGGGACTGCCAGAGGAATTTGGATTACTCCGCTGAGGCCAGCTGCCTTTTATGAAGGCAGAGACAGCACATCATAGCTCTTCTTATGGCAAGGACCATAACACCTTTGGTTGTGGACATCAGTTTTCCCACCAATGCATTGTTCATGTATCTTTTCTCAGTGGTTCTGAATTAATTTCTTTTTAAGGAATTAGGCAAACTTCTGTGTCTAATGAATCATGTTATTTAACAAGTTGTCTAATGCATATTATGCATTTCTTGCTCAACTTAATCCTTAACTGACCTGATTCTTTGAATAACTCCTGGTTCTGAGACACTTAATCTTGTACCTCCGATGGCTGCTAAGTGAAGCCTGACTTCCATCACTGCTCCAGGGAGGTGGTACTGCCCATTAGCACCTTTCTAAGTCAGGACTGGAGGCTCAGAAGAATAAACAGAAGAGCAAACAGAGCACTGAGTGCTCCTCGTGTTGCATTTAGTCGCCAGGAAAAGGTCACAGGTTGGGCTGCTCCCTTTCCATGAACCGGTTATAACACCTGCTTGCAGTTGTGGCTTCACAACATTGATCTGAACTCCCGTGAACTAATCTGTGTTGGGTTACCCATGCTGGAAAGCTGTGGTAGTTTAAATCAGGTCAGCTGGTCAGATTCTTGCACAGGTTTCTCTTTGGGCTTGATGTCAGGTTGCCAGTGTAAATGCAACTCCAGGTTATATCATCTTTTCTGTGACTGTAACTAAGAATAACCAATATAGGTTATCCTTCATAAGGAAGAACATAGGTATTTCTCACCTCCCTTCACAGTGTCAGTACCTGTAGAACTCCTTGAGTTTTCAAGATACTTTTCTGAATAATGTCTGGGTTTTTGGTTGGTTGTTTTTAATCCTTCACACTTTTAGGTTAAAAATCAAGGCAGGCAAGCTGAACTTTCTCAGAAGTTAATGATAAGCTTTGCCACCAGATAGAAACATTAAAATCACAGGGTAGATTGGAGCTGATCTGATGACAGAAAAAGAGGTGACAGAGTAAATTTTCAGTGCTTTTTATTTGCCTTCTGTTGTGGTGTGGTGTTTGTTTTGGTTTGTTGTTGTTTTGGGTGTGGTTGGGGGGGTTGTTTGGTTTTGGGGGGGTTTCTTTGCGGGTTTTTTTTAACTAGAGGGGTCACATTCTCAAATTTTTGCTTTCTTTTGGGTACAAATGTTGTACAAATGGTACAAATGTAGCTGAGGCTTTGAGAACAAATAAATAATCAAGCCACATCGATGGGTTACTAGATAAGTTGGCAGAGCTATACATATTCAGAAAAAAAGGCAGAGTAATTATTTCTAACTTGCTCTAAATTTCATGCTAGTATAGCACAAATGCCTTCAAAATGTGTCTCATTCCCTGGTGTAAACGCAGCTATATGAATCAACATGTTTCAAAGAAAATAATGACAAGCATTAAAAGTTATTCTGCAGTTTTAGATTGATGCACGGCAAAAAGAGCTTCTCAGACTTGCCTCCTTCTAATCATAGGATAGAATCATTAAGGTAGGAAGAGACCTCCAAGATGCTTGGGTATAACACGTAACCCAGCACTGCCATGGTCACCACTGAGCCGTGTCTCCAAGAGCCACATCCACATGCCTTTTGAACGCTTCCAGGGATGGTGATCCCACCACTTCCCTGAGCAACCTATTCCTTGTTTCTCAGAGGCATATCAGCAGGGCATAAAATAAATCCATTGACCTCTTAAATAAATCTAACGATGAGAACATAACATAATATCTGATAATTTTATTGCCTGATGTAAAGATTTGCTTTCTTATTTCATTTCAGATACAGAGTATATATCTTTGTTACTAGAAACATTTTTTTTACTGCACTTTCAGTCCAGTACTGGTGTATTTGATTTCACAGATTTACTCTCATTTTTGAGGTTTTCAGTTGTGTAGGTGCCTAAATAAGATTCAAATCAAGATACAACATGGCTTTGGGGTAACTTCACAGCTAGTTAGAAGCTCTGATAATAGTATGGTTCCAAGAAGTCAACAAACAAAAGAGAATTGAAAAAAAATCAGTTTCTCTGACAGGGAAAAGTAATCTGTCCCACTGAGCCAACTCCCTCTCAGACTGCAGAGAGTGTAAATGATTTCTCAACTGGTGAGAAAAATTCTGGGACTTCTCAGAAATTAAAGTTGCAGAGCAACCAATTTGTAATAAAATAATTCCCATACTTCAGAACCAGTGGAAATCTCCCCAAACCCCAGCCGTGCAGCCCACAGCTCTTTCTTACATCTCTGGAAGGCAGAAAGAAGAGAGACAGCTGCCAGCCACGAGCAAAATTAAATCACCAGCCATGTTCCCAGCAGTTTCTGTATGCCAACAGGATGTGTGCGTGGGAGAGAGCGCTTCAGTGAGCAATAAGGTAAAACAACAGGTGGGAGACTTACAGTGCTTTTCAGCATCGCAACAAAGGCCTGCCCCGGAAATAAAACAGACTAGCTTTCTAAAACAACAGTGCAAAATTACGGCCAGGTTTTGTTCCTGAAAAAGTTCAGCCCTGCCTACTTCTTGCCTGTTTGAAAGCACGGAAAGAACAAAACCAGCCTTTCTTGCCTCTGTGGATTCAGCTGTTCCTTTATCTTTAGATTTCAGTTGCAGCCTCTTTGGGAGCAAAGCCTTTTTGTTCTGTTTTTGTAAAGGGTCTGTGTCCATCACCAGCAGTGCCCCTCAGAAGCAGCTGGTGTGGGACATGCAAGGGAGGAGCAGAGCTTTGTGCTGTCCCTACTCTTGATTTACAGGTTTTGCTGAGCGTGCATGACGTAGGCCCTGACGGGTGGCACGACGGACACAAGCAGTCAGCCTGCAGAAAGGAGCTGTTCAGGCTAGTTCAAAGGGTAAAACAACTGACAGAGAGAGAAAGGAATACCTCCCGTTGTCGTACTGCCTGGAACACACTTCCTATGGCTTATGACTAGTCTTAAAACTGGGAAAGATTCTCTCAAGGGACATTTTTTCATCACCTAACAGAAAGTTTAATGTCATTAGCCTTCACGGTCCTATAAGACCACAGGAACAAAACCAGTATAATGTTTGTTTTGACTTCCTACAGCTGATGGTAAAGTTGGATATTTCATTGCCTTTCATCAAACTTGCTAGTTTTAAGGGCTAATGTAAAAAAGACTTTACAGAGATCATTTTACCTTGCCAGATTTTACTTTCTTGGTGTCAATATTGTTCTTTCAAACGATTGGAAGAATAGATATACTGTAATAACACTAGTTTGATGTTCCTGCTCAGTTACTCTTTAATTGCTGACTTAAGTCCTTTAATTGCAGTTCTTGGTGTAGTATGGGTTGACTTTCTGACCACACAGTCTCTGTGGTTTTTAGGAGCTGGCACAGAAGTGTTCAAAGTATTGTCACCTTGCTGATAGGTAAATGTGAAGGAAAACTCTGACAGAGCTGGTCATTTGTAAAGTTAAAACCACAAGGGCTAAACATTTTAAGGCCAGATGACACTGAAGTTGTTTTTTTTTCTGACTTTATTGAGAAGACAGAAATTTCAAAATGGTGATGGACATGCAAAATCCAGCAAGGATTGGCATTAAAGGAGGTAGGAACAGAGGTTCTGAGCAGTGAAATGTCATGTAATTCAGAGACACCAGACATAAGTCTCTCCTGTATGGAAAGAGCAGTATTTCACTGCCTCTTGGTGACCATCTCAAAGAGGCTGGCTCCTCTCTCAGGAGAAGCTGCTGTTGACCAGAACTGCTGTCATGAGAGGGCAGATGCTTGGGGTAGTGAAAAAAAGCATTAAAAACATTTTAAGCATGAAACTAGACTGATCAAACAAGCACTTTTCATGGAATTACACTGCCAGAGCTGCTCAAGTTTTTTACTCTGGAAGAACAGAAAAGAGCTTTGTGGAAGGCAATGCTCAGCCTGTGCTGGGGTACAACTTCTTGAAGATCAATCACAAGTAGCAGTGCAGCATCTTTTATTCTTGAACACCTCCTAGAAGACAGGCTCTGAAGATCAGAGGTGCTTCTCTGGGTGGAAGGGAAAACATACCTGAACTCTCATATATTTCACTGGAAATGTTTATTGGGTAAATCAATGCTATTACAACGTATGAGGCTGGCGTGTGTATCAAAATCAGTTTAGCTACAGCAGTAACAGTAGTGGGCTCTGCAGTTTATTAATTTACTCTGCTTTTCAATAATATATTACAAAGAACATGGGCCTGTGTGGCACTGGATCATACTCAGGCTTTAAATTTATCAGAACTATGAAACAAGTGAAAGAGGAAGAAAATATTCTTATTCCTTTGATTGGTCTCTCTTTCTGCCTCCTAAATACCAGTTGTAACCCATGTCTGCTGTCTTTTCATATGTGCTTTATGTGGGGTTTCAGAGGAAGGACAAATGGTCCATTTTATCCAGTTCAGTTTAAGGTCTGGCTGTGCAGAGTCCCAGCTTTGTGGCAGTGTTACCACAACTGATCCTCACCTGCCATCCCCATCCTCTGGGGATGAGCTCGTGCATGATGGCAGCAGCAGAGCAGAACCAGAAGGGTTAAATAGAGTAGTAGACAGAGGTTTGGATTCTTTCATGAACTGCATCTTCTGCAGCCTTGTGTCACCTCCATCAATACTGGATATAAGTCAGGAAACAATTGGTTCATGATGTTCTCATCTGGGTGTAGAAGAGATCGATGTGCTTTAAGCACATGAATTCCCGCATGCCCACGGGCCTCTTGGATTTTCTTATGGCCTTTGGGGTTCATTATATTTTTTTACTTGGGTCATTGCAAGAACATATCTGGGATGCAATTCTGGACTGTAATAGAGAATAATGTATTTTAACAGATGTGTATAAAACATAAACTGTGGCAATCTTGCGTGATATCCCATTGTAATCACAACAGGCTTTCAAAGTAGCAGCAAAAATAGTTTAGGTTATTATAAGTATCTTACGTGATTATAATGTGGGGTCGTCTTTTGCTAAAACAGTGCTATTCTGCTAAAATAAAAGGGATTTTTTAAAAAAATCTCCACCTGTTCTTAGCTCTGAAGACCTCAAAAGTGCAATGGCTTGGGAGAATTCCTTCAGGAAAATGGTGCACACACAAGAAGAGCTGCACTGTGGTACAAAAGCTGAATGCATGTGGTGATCAGGGAACGGCTGGAGCAGAAAACTGGGTGGAGGTTGAATATTCCTCATCTCCTATGCCTCAGACCTTCTCCTTCTAACTTAAATGTTTCTGGAACAAGCAATAAATCTGCAGAGAAGAGGTACACCCTAACACAAAAAGTGAATTCTGCAAACTCTGCCTCTCCTGTTCAGCAACAGAGGAGGAGGAAATGCAGTAAACAAAGCTGCTCTTTCCTTTGACTTTCCTTATGAGGGGTTTAATGTGTGCTGCAAAACCTATGAACCTGGAGGCAGTATGTGATGGGCCTTGCAGTCTCACATGACTGAGGAGAGAGTTAGGTAAAGTGATGTTTCTTTAGTCAGTACCTGAAATGATGCCTGAAAATTAGAAGCTCCTCTCCCAGATTCTCCATCCATGCTGATTGGCTTGGCTTACGCTCCACACCTCACAGGCCAAAGCTGCTGAGGACCAACATGATCATCTTGCCTGTATAACACAAGCTGGCAGCATTTCAGCAATGAGAAACAACTCATCAATAAGTGATGGCAGCTGGGAAGCAGTGGTGCTGCCAGATGTTGGAATATTTCCTGCCTCGCGCAGCCCCGCTGCTCTGCATATAGTGTCTCCCATTTGCAGCAGAGAATCTGGGGAGAAACAAATGCTGGTCTGCCAGTTGTGTGTCCTGCATGGCTTATGTCTGGATCAAAAGGAGGTTTAAAGATTCTTCTGTTGCTATTGACCAAGTGGAAGCAGATCCCCAGGCCGGCATAACTGCTCTGATATCTGAAATGCAGGGGATTAATGAAGATTCAGCAAGAGATTTGAAGAGATGTTGGCTATGCATCTCTTGTCTCCCTTCACAACACCTAGTAGATCTGTGATAACATAGTACTTGCTAGGTTCTGCCTTCCTAACCTTGGGCAAACAGCTATTTTAATTGGGGAACCGCTTCTGCTCAAGGCAGGCTTTTCATCCAAACAAAAGTTTCATTTCATCTTTGTGGAAATCAGCTGTGCTTAGGAAGCACATGCTCATGTTCAGCCTTATCTGATGCCTTTAGGCAATGAGGCAGATCTCAGCATTTGCTCAGGAATCTGGCGAGCCAGGGCCCGCAGATGGGTCCACTCTTGAGCTGTGCCTTCTGTCAGAGACAGCCACAGCTGTGTGCCATGATTTACGGCTTGCATCCTCAACTTTTCGAGACACTATTGGTAAATGCTGGGCTTTGGTGTCAGAGTGATGCTTGCTTAACCCCAGCTACCAGGGGAAGTTAGCAGCTCCAGTCATTGTCACAGCTGAAAAACTGACACTTTTTCAAGGTGCCTGCTGCAGTTGCATATTCAGCTGCCCCCTGATTTCTATCAGGTGTGTTGCCTGATTCCCTGAGATTCATTTGAAAGTCTGGTGTGACTTGGCTGTGCTGACAGAGGGGGTTACTGGTAGAGACCAGGTATCCATCCGGCTGCTGCCCTTGAGCTTTGAATTTCGAAGTGCAACCTCCTCCCATCAGGCAGGTTGCAGAGCTTGCAGGGCCTAGATGTCAGCTCCCTTGAGAAAAATAACCCAAGTAGCTGATGTTGTGAGCAGCATATTTACATGAATGTGTTTTAAAAAGAAAAAAACCTCTGCAGAGTCCTTCTACCATGCTCCTCCATCTTTCTTTCCAGCCAGGAAAGCCCCGCTCACATTCAATCCTTCCACACTGGAGCAGGGTTTGATCCAAGCGCTATTGAAGCAGCCACATTCCCAGGTTGACCACTCCAACCTGGACTGGCTTCTGTCTATCCTGTCTATCCTCGGCTCTTTCCTTCAGCCCCCCTTGGCACAACTGCCATTTCTTCCCTTGGTCTCCGCAGCCTCTCCTTGCCAGCTGGGAGCTCTGCCCTCTTCCCCTTCTCTGCTCCCTCACTCCCAACATGTCCACTTTCCTCTGATGGATGCCAGCTCAGCTTTCAGAGCAGTTGTCTGAAAGCTTTGTCTGCTCCTGAGCAGGGGAGGGGGTGCCCTGGACAGGGTCTCATGTTGCTTGGCAACCTATTTCTCTCTCTTCCAACAGTGATTTTCCCTAGCAGTGCCTGCTGATGCAGGCACAACAAATGACAGCAATATTACTGAAGCAGTTGCTGCTGTCGCTGTTTACTTGTTATTTATGGTTATTGTCGTGAAAGGATTTGTAAACATTTCTTCACTTCCTTCCTCGGTCAAAACAGATATCATTTTATACTTTTGTAGTATGCCTGCATAATTAATGGATGGTCACTTCATTTCAGTGGATGTGACATACAATTTTATTGGTGGTTACTGGTTCTGAGTGCTTCTGTTTTCCAGCCCCACATTGAAGGGGCTTATAAAAGGTTTTATATTCAGAAGTGAAAAAATCCAATGAAAGAGAGTCTGGCTTAACTGTCTCGAATTGTGGTTCTTGTGTCTAGGAGCACATATACCTGAAAAAGTATGCTCTAAATCACTTTCTGTCACCCTCAGGAAGACCTTCGGTCTAACACTGAGATTTTGAAACAAAACTGCTTCCATGAATAGAGATAAAGCAGCCAGGGTTTTTCCTGTTTGCCATTTCCTCCTCCACACTAACCACTTCCAGCTTAGTCTTTCTAGTTTGCATTTGTGGATGCACCAAAGAAGACACACAGCTTCACTTATCCATTTTCTCCAAACGAGCAGACCAAGAAAGCCAGACCACATGTGTTTTCTGATCTTGCAGTGGAAATGCTGCTGAGGCCTTTCTTTACTTAACAAACTGTAATCACTCAGGACCGATCTGGAGAGCTTCATGCATGCTGCTGGCTAATTACATGCTGCCAGATCTTCCACTGGGCCTTGATTCAGCCTATCCTAGAAAGTATTTATTCCGTTTGTTAGCGCCAAGTGACCCCCGAGCTTGTGACAAGATCTGGTAGGCAAGGGAAAACTTAGTTTTCTGTGGAAGGGGCGCTTTGCAGTGCCAGACTCAGATGTACATCTGCCATTGCCCTCTGCTGGGGTATGCCAGAACTACTGGTGTGTGCCTTCTGCCGCGGGAACTCTTGGAATTTCCTGAGGAGAAGCCTCTCTTTTATTCTGTGAAATTACTGCTTCGGGAGCTCAGGATGCCTGGCTGGCAAGTGAGATTTGTGGTTTTGTTCAGCAGGTGACTGTCACACAGAGTCAGGTTGTTACTATACTACTTCGTATATTTAGTTATTGTTTGTATATTTATGAACAGTTGGAATTGGATGCAGAGATGCTTTCTGACCACAGCTCTGTGGCATATTGCCCGCACGACATCCACCCACTTATCTTCATGCTGAGTAGAGACAACGGCAAATCTCAGCCTAAAAGTGCTTAGGTAGCAATCCTGAATCCATTTAAAAATCTAGTCTTCCCATAACCAGCCTTATTAGGGACAGCCCTTTTGAAATGGCTTTCTGGAATTAGGACCTTTGAAAAGCCTTGAAATTAAGCCCTTTACAGAAATGAAGGCTCAGTTCTGAGGCACTACATACCTCAAAAGGGGGCATCTTGCATTTCTGTGAGATTGCACCAGTAGAGAAGGAAGAGGAGACGGAGGACCAGCTGTTCCTCCGAAAGAAAACAAGTTCCAAATCAGGCACAGTTAGCCTAGGCAGGTTGGATGATTAGGAGAGAGTTCTCTGAAATCAAACCAGAACAGAAGTGATCTACAGTAATGGACCCACTGTCAGCCATTTCTTTCCTGAATCTACATCGACCAGGAGAAAAGTATATTCTTTATGGGTTTTTGTTTCTTTTACCCTGCATCCTTTCTAAGCACAGACTGCTCCAGAGCCAAACAGAGATCTGAGAGAGTTTCCCAACCCCACCTACTCAGCAGTGGCTCTGGACAGGCTGGATGGGTTCCATAGCTTGCAAATCAGGAGTTTTGGGAGACTCTGACAAGAGATTTGGAGAGTGCTTTGAAATCCTTCAATGAATATAGCCTGGCTGGGCGTAGGCTTCAGTCTTATTCATCTTGAAAATCCCTCCGTGTTTTCTGGTGGAAACAGAATTGCAGCAGTATCAGTTCAAGACATAACCTGGTAAGTCTCATGTAGATGCCCACAAGAGTTAAACCAGGTAACAAGTGAGTGCAATTTCCCTGTCCTCACCCTGGTCCCTGTCTGAATCAGGTAACATATTGTGCTGACTGACTTGCCTTTCCCAACTCAGAGAGAGATGATATTGCAGAGTACAGAAAACTGCTGATAAATTAGCAGATTTCAGAGTAGAAGCCATTCCAGTTGCAGAAAGCCCTTATTACTCTTTGAACAAGCCAAATATTTCCTGATAGAGTTCATTTAGCCAGCTCTGAAACGGGGAATGTAGGAATAGGTGGCATTGACTTGAGATGTTTATTTTTAGGTAATGCTTTTGGTTCCCTTTCTTAGCATAAGAACTACTTTCATCTTCTTCAGAGACAGAGTTATAAGTGTCTTCCACTGAGACCCGGAGCATCTGAGATGAGGGTGTAGCTCTTCTCCCTGCTGTACATAGCAATCATATTTCTTTCCATTCCATTCTGTCACTCCTCTGACAGAAAAAAAAAAAAAAAGCCCCTCATCTCATAAAATCCATTAGTTATTTTCCTGAGGAGTAAGAGGATGCTTGTGGAAAACTGCACGTTACGTGTTGTATCAATATGAAATATAATATGTTCCATTTCTGCCTATGCCTAACCAGTCTTACACGTTTCACAGTCCTGCATCCCAGTGGCCTGGTTCTTCTTGGTGCAATCAGTAACATGTGTAAAGTGCTCCTGTCCTTGCTTTCCTCTGCCTATTGGTGCTTTCACACTGGAGTCCTTGCCCATGACACTCCAAGACATGACAACACTTTATTTGTCGATGTGTGTTATAGAAAGGACCGAGCAAGAAAGAATCGAAAGTCTGTCAATGGCAAGTTTACTCGCTGCTCTCAAAATATGTGACAGACGCCATAAAGATTTGTAACCCATTGTTCCCCTAGAGAAGGAGCAAGGCTTGCCTTTTGACCATTTTCTCTGATAAGTACTGTTCCTTTAGGAAGCCCTGCTCAGGTAATCTAAAAGAAAAATGACTGGAGAAAATATAATAGAGCCATAAAATTAATTGGTGCAGGAATGCCTACGTGACAAAATGTGGAGGTGCAGGTAGGAAAGTAGCATTTCCTATTCACTATCTTAACTTTCAAGTGCATCAACATTTAAATTGTGCTTAGTTGCCCTGGTGGATAGAGCTACGGGTGCATTACAGTCCATGGGCATGACTGAATAAGCAGTGGCCTAAAACACTCATAACCTGAAATAAGCACTTGTGTGGCCATGGGCAGAGAATATCAGAATGTACTTCAAGTTGTACAGTTTCAGCACTATTCATGATTTACCAATGTTCAAAAGGAAACAAAAGCATTTTAGGTAATTTCGGAAATGTGTCCATTTTTCATTTCTTACGGTCATTATTGTGATGCTACTTCTTAATTAAAATTTAATTTTTTGGCATTTGCTAGTGTCGGGGGTCAGGTTTCTTCAAGGATTTTTTCCTTCCCATTTGTTGTCATGGAAACGGCGAATGGCTGTCGATTAAGAGACAATACCTTGGCATACCCTTGGGGTTGTCCCGGGGGAGCGGGGCGGGGGGAGCAGCGCGGGTTCCGAGCCGGTCCGGTCTTTGCCCGGCGTGCCGAGGAGATGGTGGCGATGGGGCTGCGCTTCCCTTGCCCGGCGGCTCGGGGGGGCTGGCACTGCCTGCCCGACACCCGCCCTCGCCCGGAGAGATCCCCGCCGTCCGCGGGGATGTTTCCAAGGGAAAAGACCGGGCCCGCAGCTCTTCCCTNCACCTCTTCCCTCTTTCTCTTTCTGTAGAGACCAGCTCCCCGCTGCTGGGGGACTGGGACATCGCCAGGGTACCACACCGTGCGCATGAGGACCGGGGGAACCTGAATCACCCACGTTTTCTCTCTTCCCAGGGCCGCCAGAAACCCCCGGGGAGGCTCGGGGCTCGCACTGGGGCATTATGTGTATATATACATATACGTATATATATGTATGTATGTCTGTTCTAGTAATTCCTGTTATTCCTTTCCCCGTATCTTTGCCTGTAATTCCAGGGTTATGTTAATTTGGAGGGAGTGAGTCATCTTTTCCGTGACGGGAAGGTGCCCGCCTTCCTTGGCAGACACCTGTCTTTCAAAAGCAGGCCAGCGAGCTTAGCGTTATTTGAAGATTTTTTGGTTCAGATTTTACCTGTCACTTTAAATCCCACATTTCCCTCAAGGAGAGCAGAAAGGGCCCGATTCTATGGGCAAAGCAGGTTAATATTACAAGCATTTATATATTTTGAAATTAAACCAATAATTCTACGTGGAGAAAAATATTTCAATGGGCTTTAAAATGCAAAAAAATCGTTTAAAAATTAATTAAAAATCAGCCTTTCTTGAAATACTTTTACTGCTAAAAGCACACTAGTGGAAGTATTAACATCAATGCTAAAAAAACCAGGTATTCAAGTAAACATATTTCTTTGTTAAAACCGTGCTTTCTGTATTTTTTACTTTGTTCTATTGCATATACGAAAATATTAAGGATGTAGTGTTTGTGAAAAATTGTGTCTTTCCAGATAATGAACTTTGAATAAGGTAATTTGTATAGAAAAGAGAATGGGATAAATTTTGGGTTGAGGCATGTCCTGGTATCACCACAAGTCATGAATTCATGTCAGAACCACTTTCTTTTAAACTTCATGGACAACTTGGAAACATTCTCTGTTAAGGTTTGATGCAGTTCCTTTTCTTTCCCATGATCCGAAGCAATGTCAATGTGACCATGTCCAGTATTCATTTTTTTGCGACCACCTACCTTTTAAAGAGAAATGAACAAGTTAGCATCTTTGGACTGCAGACATGCTGTTGAATATGTGATGTACTGGAAAAATCCATACATTGATTATTGTATTTAGTATAGTTGGCGAGGTATTGAATTTAAGATAGCAAATAAATTAATACATCCCATTGCTGTCTCTCTTTCCCTTGCCTGTGGTTGCGCATTTCAAGAATGAAGTGAGGCAAAAATTGGAATTTAAAAAAAAAAAATGCATGTCTAAAGAAAAAACAAGGTACTCAACTATAATCCAAATTAAACCATTACCTGGTATAACCTGGAACATTATTATTAGGGTGTTGAGCTGACCCTGCTTGAAAAGCACAAGAAGTAGTCCTGCCTTTGGCTGAAAGGCCTTTGATTGCTACACAGCAGTATCCACTCTCTAATTGAAACCAACGATCTTATACCCTTAGGGACCTGACACGGGGCATAAATTTGCCACAGCTGTAGTTTATAAATTAGCATCATTATTATACGGTGATAAGAGACCAGGGCCACTTGGCCTGCTCCCTCCCAGTTAGAAGTCTTTATAATGCACAGACAGGCTCGTTGTTTGATGCTAATGGACACTATCTCTTCCTGTTAACTGAAATAATCATTTTGGCACCAGGTAAGTGCTTCCCATTGCTCTTTCCAAGCTCAGGTTTTATTTCCTTGCTAATCTGAAGAACTGCTCTTGAGTCAAGGGAGACAGTCTAAGCAAATCCTCTCCTGCTGTGAGCCTCTGAGCCTATATTTAATGTAGAAATGAATTGAATGAATCAGACAAGGAACTGGAGGGAACCTGCCGGAGCAAAGGAGAACCTCATAGGCTCCATGTGTGCTCTAGGTGTTTTACAAGAGTGCTGGCCTGGGCTGGGGAGCCATGGAATGACTGTTCAAATCTGCTCCTTGTTTCCAGGAGGAGGGTCACCTGTTTGCCTCTCTTTGTTTGCCTCTCTTGCACAATATCTTCCAAATAACCCACTTGGGGGCCAAAAGGCTGATTGCCAAGTGTTGGCATTGCGGCACGGCCATCTCTGAAGTACCACGTGGCCACTGCTCCTGATTTGTGCTCAGGCTTGTCCTCAGATGGATGCATAGGTGCAGGGGGAGAAGTGAGGAGATGCTCCTCAGCCTGCAGCTCTGCATGGGGCCAATCCAGAGCCCCATTCCCTATGTGCTTCTGCTAGAGTCGCACCTTTTGCACCACCAAGAGGGAGGTCTCAGGTTCGCTGGCATCATTAATATTCACTGGTTTAACCGAAGGTACAGGGCTCCTGCTTTCTAAAAATCAGCTTGTCCTCCAATGCCCTCTGGTGACAGGAACTAATTACATGCCAGTGCTTTTACTGAATCCAATTGTGAAACACTTACGCCATTTTATTCCTATTAAATATTTTAGGCAAACACTGAGTTTTATCACAAACCAAAGCCACTAGTTTGAACAAAACCCTCCCCCTGTAATTGCTGTGGCACTTCCTGGGAGTTGAAAAATAAGCACCCGCCAGACACATCATAACTTAGGGAATCTGCAAAGCTTATTAGGCTGAGCCCTTAAATACTTTAGTCCTGATCCTTACTGCAGAGAAGTACACTTGTGTGTGTGCAAATGCATGACTGCAGAAATGCCTTCTGTCACCTTCCATGCCTAATCTCCCAGGATGGCAAAGCAGTGACCCCAAAGGACTTCAGGAAAACAGGTTGCTGAAATGGTCACAACAAACTGCATGTGCTGGTGTGCAACTTCTGTCCTCTGCCTGCCAGGGCTCGTGTGAGTGAAGGCACAAAGCGGCCAGGAAGCGAGAGGGAGGCCAGGGGGCAGGCAGGTGGCCCTAATTTGGTATTTGAAAGTCTGTCTGCCTCATAACTGTGTGGACACTTTTCAAAACCAGACTTAATAGGAATGGCAACGTGTGACAGCTTATCAGCTAGCCCTTTTTTTTTCCCATAGCCTGACTTTTCTGTTGCACCACTGCGATATTAGGGAAGCAGGTAATAACACTGAAATGCGCAGTAACTGGTTGGTGAAAAAATACTGAAAATAAGCTGGTCAGATTTTAATTTTATGAACCTAGTGACCTTCTGAGTGTATCTTTTTTAATCCTTTCTTCTACTATTTGCAATCTCTGTTCTTCAAAAACAAACCCAATACAAGTAGCACGTGCTTTAAAAACAAAATGCTCCAAGACTGCTGCCATAGACGGAGAGCCTACAGCTTAGTTACTGTGATAACCTCTGATGAAGAGAGTTTGTAATTAAAACTACCAGCAGAGCCTTGATTACTGAGGGGGATGTAGGTCCTAGTATAATTTATAAGGTCCTTTGGCATGCAGATCTGCAGCCCTTAGTTACTGCCCCCAGCAGCACAGAACATCTGCTGTACCTCTCCAGCCTCTCTGTGCCTGGAGCCAGCACCAGTTGCTGTTCACTCCTGCCTTTCCCCAGCAGCAAACCAGCTGTGAATGCCATGTGGGATGGCAAAAGCACGCCCAGGATTGTGCTCCAGCCTCCACCCTGTGGGACACTGGCAGTGAGGATGTGAATGTGTGGCTGCTGGCTCTCTGCACCCTAATAAAGACATCAGGAGCTCCAGAAGTCACACCAACCTTCCTTGTTTATGTTAGCAGAAGGTTCTCTCCAAGACAGGCGCATCAAAGAACGCTTTCTTACCTGTATCAGAGCATGCTCAGAGGAAAGAATGGCCAGAGCCAGCTGGCCATTAGGCTGTGCATAGACTTACCCCTCCTGCATGGTCAGGGTTTGCAATCTCCCATATTTGTGCAGTGACCTTTCTAACAGAACTCTTACCTCCACCCCCAGAATAGCTCCTTCCACGCCAACAGAGCCCTCTTCCTGCTCCAGAAGTTATCAAGCCCATTGCCTCGCATTTTATACATTAAATAGCTATATCCTGTAACCACACATCTGTCTAACACTGGAACTTCAGTAATAAAGACAAAAGCTAGGCATTTTATGAGCTTTTTGGAGGGAGGAGATCCATCTTAAAATTGAGCTGGGCATAAGTAAGGAGCATGATGTAAACCTGTGCAGATTACCTCATCCCTGAGCAATGGAAGTCAATCTTTTGGAAAAGATGGGTGCCTGTTTATTACAAGCAATTACCATTGGTCATAATCCTTTTAGGATATACATGGAGAGTGACTCAGTTCTTTTGATGAATTATACTGCCAGTTTTCCCTGAAGCACTGGCCCAGCAGAATTACTAAGGCTGGCCCTAAGCTTTTGGAATGGGAGGGTGTTAGGGCAGCATTTGGGTGAGCTCATGGGAGCAGGCAACTAATGGGCTGGGGCAGGCCAAGCTAAAACTGGCAGCATGTGAAAGCTTGGCAGAGGTTTGGATCTCCCTCAGTGAGCATCTGCTCATGCCATCTTTCTGTGCTCTTTTGGTAGGTCTGCAGAAAAAGAAGCTGTGAGCTAATATTCTAGCAATACTTCAAATTATATGCCTGAGGATCTCAATGCTTTACAGATATTAATTTATCTTCAAAGTAGATACATGAATGGGA
This sequence comes from Donacobius atricapilla, assembly GCA_013397315.1. Classification (NCBI taxonomy): domain Eukaryota; kingdom Metazoa; phylum Chordata; class Aves; order Passeriformes; family Mimidae; genus Donacobius; species Donacobius atricapilla. The sequence continues at coordinate 187,428 of WBMY01014315.1, forward strand.
TCCCACCCCTTCAGAGCTACAGCACACGTGAGGTATGGAGGGAGAGAGAATAGTTTTCCAGTCAGTGAGAGGCATGTCAAGCTCAAGACTTTGTTCAGGCTTGCAGGAGGGTTAAGCTCAGGCTTAAGAGAGATACTAGAAGTGATTTGTTCCTGCACAAGCAGACATCAGTGGCTGTTCAGTAGACCTGAATCAGAGCAAAATGTTATGGAAAGCATTGCCTGAAATGCCTTGTAGCTGGCTCTCTAGGGGGTCTGTCACACAGCCTAGAATATATCCTTCATCAAAGGAGCATTTTGTCTGCCCTCAGGTCCAGTGATTCCACCAGCCTGGTATTTCAGAGGAAGAAAGGATTTACCATCTACATTTTTAATTGAGAGCTAACCCGAATTTTGAGTTATTTTAAGCACTGTCTCTGTGCAGGTGGATGTGTGGATGTCCTTGCTAACAAGATACTCTAAGCAGAGGGCTTATTTTAATGTCTCTCCTTTGCATGCCTCTCTGTGCAAACTGCTCAGAATGCAGCCCTTCTGTCAGCACTAGATGTGTGCATATAAAACATTTACTGCTACGTTGGCAGCAGCATCTGGAAGCATCACTCTTAGGAACAAAGCAGCGAATGCTCTCAGTAGGTAGCGTGCACAGCTGCTTCACAGCAGTGGCTCTAACTTTCTGCTGTTGCAGGGCATAGCTGACCTAACATTACCTGTGGGTTTGCACAGTGTCAGAACAGCCCTGACAATGTCAAAACAAGGCAGGGATATCGAAGGAAAAAACTGTCAGGGAAAATATCTACCCAAGAGGGATTGGTGTGAAGTAGTTGGCTCAAAGACCTTGGCTACCTCGAAGTAGGAGCAATGGAGGGCAAAAGCAGTTCCCACTTCCGTATGATGGCAAATAAACTGTGTGTTGTTGAGGCATGTTTTGAACAGCAGCACGGACAGTTGAAGCTATGACAATTCTGCATGACTGGTGTGCCAGTGACTAGAACAAACAAATCTAGCTCTTCACATTGGCTCTGTGAACACAGCTGCAGCCAAGCACAGTGAGGATTCACAGCTGCAATTAGAACCTGCATATGGCAGTGCCTGTGTATACATCAGACTTTCTTGGTCGTTTTAACACTGGTTTGTAGACCAAAGATTAAAAGGAAACTTACAGGTTCTTAGTTTCTTCTTGCAGCACCATTTTAAATGCTAGCCATGACCCTACAAATATCTGGAATAAATTATTTTCTTTCTTTTGGGGTCAGAATAGCTTGTTTATCAATGAATTGAAAGGGTGTGATTAAGAGTGAGTTTTGCACCATACTGAACCTTGCCCTTCTTTCTCTTTCGTTAGCAAGCCGGACTGCCTTCTGTAAAGAGTGGTCCTTTTGAAGATCAGTGAAAAGGGAGGGAAATATGTAGAGATAAATAGCTTAGGACTGCACACTTGGGTGCTGTGAAACTTAAAATTAAGTAGTGGCGCAACTGAGTATACAACTTTTATCTATGATTAGCTGTCCTTAAAACGGTAGGGTTATGAAAATCTGATTTTCTGTAGGAGTAGATGTTTGGGATGTTTCGCGCACACACTTATGGCATATTACTTATATCAATAGAAGACGCAACTACTACGCATCCCCATCTGTTTCTCAACTGAGACAGATTATTAAAAATCCCTGTGGTAGAGATAAGAACTTAGTAGTATCCAGATGCTTGTACACATGTACACATTAACTATGTCAGTTTTTCATCCTGTGGGACATCAGGTTGCCATTCTGTTCCTTGCTGCAGTATCTGTTGACAGATGTGAATCTTTACATCCCAGAGCCCAAGCCCCACTCCGTGGCCATGCACATACACAGCCATTGTTTCCACACCACAGTCTTGCTGTGCCACTGCAAACCTGACAGCTGGGTCTCTCGAGGGCAAGCGCTATTTGGTGAAGGTGTTAACACAATCTAGTCAGACAAGATTTTTTTCTCTCACATCAGATCTTGACTGAGTTTGCCTTCATACATTTACACATACATCCTCAGGAAGGAGGAATTTTATTTCTGTGTCCTCTCTCTTTTTCTCCACTGCCCTCTCAAACATCTGTGCATTGCCTTGTTTATTTTTACAACTGGTCCATGCAGTGACCGGCCAAGGATGAGAAAACTCTCTGCACCTGTAGCCTCATGGTCTCTGCATCATGACACATCAACAGCAGGGCATTCACTGCAAGGAGAGAATTTGTTGCTGCTGTAAGCCAATCGCATGTGCTGGCACTTTCAAAGGAGCATCAGTCTCTCCATTCTCCTTGGCGGGTACCAGAAGTACAAATGGTTCCCAGAAATGATAATTGGTACCAAATCATGTTTTAATGTTTTAATGGAAAGCACAATTAACTCTGCATATCCCTCAGAGAGACCAGATTGCAAAACTGCAAGCAGACAGGAACTCCTCTTGTTGTTAACAAGTGTCAAAGTTTCTAATTTGAGTTTAGTCACACTTTTTACAGTAGGTAAATCCAGCATTATTTGTGTGGATCAGCTTGGCTTTCTCTCAGGCTGACAAAGATGCTTACACAATTGAAATCAAAGCCTCTGAGTAAGCACGGGGGCGGGTCATAGATGAACGAGGTGATAAAAAAAATCACACAGCTCTGTGCAGCACACACATACTAACAAAGGTTTTACAGGAAAACTTCTCATTTATCACTTCTGAAACGAGATCCTTGTAGCAGACAGATTTAGCTTTAGGTGTCTGCAGTCAGTGCTGAAAAGTAATCGTCACTTTCAGATGGGCAAATAAATATTGGCAAGGGCATTGTAGAAACAAATGGCAAGGTCTGAGAGTCTCTTTGGCCTTTTTTCTTTACCAGGGGATTCTTCTGAATTCTTCAGGGATTCTTCCCTGAAGTGCTGGGATTAAACTCTAGCACACTGTATCTGGAGCTGTGCTGCAGCCCTGTAAGCAACTCGGGCTTTGGCTGAGCAACAGGAGGTGCTGTGCAGAAAAAGGGTCACCCACAAAGCTGGAAGCTGGGAATAAAAATGGGCATATGCCTTATTCATCTTTTTTTAGCCCTCTGCTTTTAAAATGGCTCATGATGAGCTAAATTAGGGTAGGTAGGTTTGCCTATGGAAGATGTTTCACAGCAACGTCTTTGGCATTGCAGCACCCCAGAAGTGCAGGTCAGTGGCTCCATCCCATCCCCAGGTATGTTCTCTGACACACACTCTCTCTCAAGATCCTCAGTCATGGCTGTGGGACTGAAGGAGCATGAAGGATAAATTTATGTGCCTCCAGTCACTGCTAAATAGCTGAGAGTGGAGGAAAATAAGACAGCTGCAGTAGAAAGGAGGTTTTAAAACTTTTGTGTGATTTTTCCTACCAGGAGGAAGGCCCCAGAGAGGGAAATGAAGTAAGAGTTCTGACTGTCAAGTACTTTTCCATAACCATGTGTCAAAAGCTAGTCTGCCATATGAGCTCTAAGCCAAGGCTGTGGGATGTGCACGGTTATTTCTTAAGTGCCAGACACTGACTTGGGTTGGTATAATATTTCTATACATTTATCCCTCTGCTATTTTTTTTTTAATAAGAAATAGCAGAGGACCCTTAAGGGAATAGAGGGCAAACTCACTGATATGCTACCTAAAGCCTTTGCGGACACCTGATATCAAACTCAGTGATGTGCACAGTAACACAACCATCTTTCTAATCCCTAATCTCTCTAGCCACAAGTGGGACTGGCACTGACCTGAAGGACTCCAGCCAGCTTTCGCTGCACTACTGTCCGGAGGCTTGCAAAGGCTGCAAGGCTGTTCAGGCTTTCAAATGGCACATCACTGGAAAACTATTGCAATGTTATTTTGACAGAGAAAATACGAAATATCAAACCCCTACTCAGAGAAATTACATTAGAAACCACTATGTGGAGCCAGCCACTAATTATTTGGCAGATTAGAAAATGGGATTCAAACTAGTTGTTACTTGAATTTCAGGTGCCTGTGCTACCCCACTGGCTTTTGCTTTACCTCTCTCAGAAGACACATGATACAATTTGCTGTAATTCAGATGCATAAAACCACCAGTGAACTTAGTAAAGTGACACTGTGAAGCCAAAAAGACACATCCTTTCCCTGTAATGGAGAAAGGTCTCCACCAGAGTTGCTATGCTTCCCATCTACCTTATTTTACTCTCATCTAGTCTGAAGTCTTGTGGCCTGTGAAAAGAGTACTACAGGCTTCCCAGACTAAACAAGAGAACAGAGTGTAGCTCAAATGTCATTACTGACAACAACATGCTGTGGTTTGTGGAGTTCATCCGGCAGATGCAGAGCCTCTTTAGCCATTAGATTAGGATGGAATTTGATTTAGAAACCAGAATTGCTTCTAGGTAATGTCTATACTCAAAAGGCTGGGAAATATGATAAACTTCTTCAGTCTCAGGCATGGCAGGCAATTTCAAATGTTACCGAAGAGGACAGTAAGAAATGCACACACCAATCACACCTTATGTATTACACAAGAGTTTCTCCACTGATCAGCCATGAGAATTTATGGACTAGAAGTTCAAACTCTGCATTGCACTGAAAACTTTTCTCATGGTTTACTCCATAAGCTAATGTGAACGCTTCTCTAAGTTTCCAATACTCAGTTTAGAGGTTTTGTCACAGACAGGCAAATGATATAGCAAGGTGCAGGCACATTTTGTTGGGAAAAAAACCCTCAAGGAAATAAGAATGTCAAGAGCAACTAAGGTTTTTGTAGCAATGTGAGATCCATCTCTTTTATTACTCCACTATCTCTGAGGAAAGAAAGAACTGAAATACAGAAGAGAAAAATTCTGACACCCTCAGCAACCACCCAGGAGTACTTATTAATTGATGCAGGCAGCAAGAAGCCATAGAGAAAAGATGTGTATTGTTGGTACTAGGAAATGAATGCCATCTGCTCAGGAGTGTCACTTTGTATGGAAAATCACACTATGAAAAGCCAGTGTCCGTGAAGGAGACAGAGGAGTCCTGCAACTTTATTCGAATAAAGGGAGGGTGTCCGCTGGGGCACACGCCTGCGAAGTTTTGTCTCTTGAGGTGTTGGAGGGCGCACCCTCCTTTTATGTTAAACTGCATGGTGCCCTTCTCCTTTCCAGAGGTATTCTGTGTGTTTTGTTGCTCTCTTTCCATTATGAGCTCGTTGCCAAAGGATCCTTACCAAAGTCAGAGTGGTGCAGGGAGATTTAGGGTATTTTTTTTTTTCCTCCCAGAGGTTGTCATTAAATAATAGGCAAGGCAAGGGATTTTATAAACAATGCCATTAGACTGTTGGATGCGGAGTTAATGTTTAAGGAGAACAAGCCAGCATCAAGCCCTGCTTAGATGAAAATAAAAGAGGCAACCAGTCCTAGCAGCTGCAACCAGTCCTAGTACCTGAAAGAAGCTTGAACAATGCCTAATGATGTGAAGACACACTGTGAGCCCCAACACGTCTGCTTGCCTGTTTAGGCAGTTAATAAAGCTGAACACCAGCCTAGAGGTGCCTCTGCAGTCTGCCAGGTCTAGAATGATGAGACCTCTAAACACTGCAGCCTACTAAGAGTTTGCTAGGGATTGCTCCCAAGGTGGGCTCATTGGCTGAACCAAACTGTTGGCAGCTGATGGCCACTTGTTTTCCACTCCACAAGGGGCACTTGGGAATAGCTCAGCAGATGGCTGAGCTCTCCCGCAGCAGCCTGGCTTTGGGTAATCGGTGAGTGGGCTTTTCCTAGTTTGATGTTAAACTTTCCCCCATTTTTAATATCCAACATGAAATGCTAAAACTGCATGTTTACCCTCACTTTCATTTAGGGTTGCTCTGCTGTTCTTAGAGCTGCATTTGAAGTTAATGCAAATTACAGTTTGAACATGTGAGACGCTGTGTAATGCTAAGAACTCTTGACAACAATCTGGCACTTGATATTTGCCAGACACTTTAATAGCTTCAGCCCAAGCCTCTTAGTTCTCCTGCTGCAGACAGGATAACGTGCCTAGTGCCATCACTGCTGCAAAAATATGTGGTGGCTAAACAGCAGGCTTGTAAAAGCCTCACAGACTGAATTCTAACTTGATTCAACTCAATTTTTGTGAGAAATCTGTCAGCCTTTCCCGAGAATGGACTCCTGTAATGGTGGAAAACAGCTTGTTCTCGTGAGAGAAGTCCTAAGACTGGGATAGTTAACTTGTACCTATGTAAACTATTCCAAACCGTGGAAAAGAAAAAATGCAAAGAATATCTAAAAACAGATGCTTGCCAGCAGGTGAACTGACCAGCTGTTACAGGTAACCGCTTGTTACTGACCAGTTAGAAGTAAGCATGATATGTTTGTAAAACTCTATATAAGTGGAATGTGCAAATGATCCTTTTTTCACTTCATGAACAAGAGTATGTCTCGACTCTCTAACATGAGGTCACAGTGACAAAAATATGTTAATTAATGTGAGGGGAGGCTGGATGCCATGGAGAGGGAAGTGCAGAAGCTCTCACCACTGTCACCCTTGCACGCAGTGGAGGGTAGGAAATAAAATAAGCAAGGCCTGAGGCTGTATGTGGAATGATCAGGACAGAAGGCAGAACTGTAATCAGAGAGCAAGGCATGGACCCTCTGAAAGAAGAGTATGTGTTCATGCAGATAAAGGCAGGAGAAGAATTTGTGCACAGAGCTGCCCACATTGCACCTGGAGGGGTATTTCTTATATTTGGAGAGCTTTAACTTCAGCAATTTTTACTGTGCAATTTTTGCCAAAAGGTGTGTTTTTAATCTGAATGCTTCTGCCTCATATCCTGATGAATGCTCACCACACTACCCTGTTTAAAGGTCCTGTTGGTCTGCACTTTGTGTGTGTAAGTCACAGCGTGCCCTCTTCCTTGCTTTCTATTGTATTTCCTGAACTCTTGTTATCTTCCAGTAAAAGGGATACCTACTTCAGCTCCAGCCCCACAGCCTCATCTCCTTTATGACTACTAGTAATGTTCATAGATTAAGTACATCACCTTTGATAACTCCAACACTATGTATGTGCTGATTAAGAATTAGTCTCTTCAGAGACTCACAATTACTGAAACAAAACAGGTACTTTGCACAGGGGTTCCTATTGTGCTCAATATTTAGTCTTTCCTTTTCAGAGAGTTGAGATCAGAATTGTTTCAAGTATGTGGGCTTTAAACCACAAATCTTCTCTCTTAAACAGCAAAACTGGCTGTTCTTTAGTTAAATTAACCACCTATGATACAGAGGCAAGCCCTTCTGTTCTGCTCAAGCTTTCTGCAAAAATCAAATCCTCCACAAAGTTCTCGAGATTAATAAGTTCTCATGTCAATTAGGTCAAATACTAAACTCATTAATCTAGTTCCAAGATTTCCAGACTCTCTTTCTGAAGACATATCTAATTATTTTGTTTTGTGAAGTTGTAGCTGTCCTGTTTTCCTGATGGGATGCTGTCACTGCCTTCAGCAGCACTGCCTGGAAGTATGTGGCTGGCTCAGCGTAGAATTTACTGAGACCTTCGGGTGGGAAGGGATCACCGGAGGTCCCCCCTACAGCCTGTGGCTTACAGCAGAGGCAGCTCTGAGGTCAGGTCAGGCTGCTTGGGGCTTTAATGGGTCAGATTTTTAATGCCCCCAAGGATAGAGACTGCAGAATCTCTCTGGACCATCTGCTGCACTGCTTGGCTGTTCTCACAGGGAGCAAATTTCTCTGTATATTGTGTCTAATGTGTTTTCAGTCATGCCCATGGTCTTTTGTCCTCCCTGTGGAGCACTGTGAAGAGCCTCTTTTCATGGTAGCACTGCTGGACGTGCTAGTGAGCTGCTGCTGAGTCCGCCTGAAGCTGTTTCTTCTCTAGGCTGAAGAAGCCTCATTCCATCAGTCTCTCCTCACTGCCCTGACGGTCTAGGTCACCTCCAGTAGGATGGAGACACCTCCTGAGCTCCCAAGACCTAGAAAGGTCTGGAAGACCTAGAAACACTCTGTCTTTCCTTTAAGGTGATGCCTGCATGTTGTCAAGCTGTGGTGGAGAGGAAGGTCCCTGCTGTAGACTGAGACATGGTGGTGACAAAGTACCATCTTTACATCCCCTGGGTAAGAGCTCCAAAATTGCACCCTCTGCTTGGCGCTGTCACCCTCCTAGCAACACTTGAGATCCAAGAGTGTGATTCTGTGTGTTTTGTGAATTAAAACCTTCAGCACCATGAGGGGTAAGTCCTGCTTGTCCAACACAATTTCCTTCTACAACAGGATAACCCACCCAGTTGATCTGGGAAAGCCAGTAGACCCAACCTTTTTGGACTTCAGCAAAGCTTTTGGTACAGTCTGTCACAGTATCCTCCTGGACAAAATGTCCAGCACACAGCTAGATAACCACGTTATGTGATGGGTGAGCAGCTGGCTTA
>WBMY01014315.1:196566-219417 GCA_013397315.1 Donacobius atricapilla
CGGGCGCTTTGGGCGCCTTCCGCCGCCGAGCCGCAGCGGGAGGCTCCGCGGGGATGGCGGCCGCTCCGCTCGTACTGTCAGAAATGAGCCGTGCCCGTGGTGCTCTGCCGCTGCTGTGCCCCCGTGCGGGCGGGGGCCTGCAGCCCTGGCGCCCTGGGCCGTGCGGCCGGTGCCCGGCCCTGGCCTCGGCGGTGAGGGACGTGGGGATGCCCATCCTTGGAGAGAACCCAGGGAGCCAGGGCTGCAGTCGCATACATGCCAATGGAGAAAGGAAAAGAGAAAGCGACTCTAAGAAGACACTGTTGCCGTATCCGTGGGCAGCCGGGCTGGAGCCGTCCGTAAGGGAGAGGGGTGGGCCACCTTCTGGCTGCCCCTCTGTGCGCAGGTCACCTCTCATGTGCGGACAAGTGACCCTTGAAGAGTTCTGAACGCAGAGGCACGTGTCCTCTGGAAGCGAGCTGCTGCTGGAAAGCTTAGCCGGCAGGGATGCAGCCCCGCAGCGCGCTGTCATCCCGTGAGGCGGCTGGGAGCGGGGAAACGAAGCCTGGCAGCTCTGTGCGAAAGCACGGGCTCCCCAGAGGTGCCTCGCAGGGGGAGCGTGGTGCTGCCGGGAATGGCAGTCCGGGCTGTTCGGCTGCTGGCACAGGGAGCTGCCGGGGCTGCGGGTCGTGCCCGTGTGTCTCCTGTGGCAGGAGGGTCAGGCCTCAAAGCCAGTTGCTCCGGGGAGGGTGGCTTGCACGGCGGCAGTCCGGCAGCAGCTGTGAGCTGAGCAGCTGCGGCTCAGATTTACTGGGCTTACTGTCCAGGTATGCGATGTCAGCGTGAGGGGAGCGAGGCTCTGCTATGCATAGGGTGTGCCCTGTGCCCTTACAGATGTGATCTTCCACTGTCTTTCCTCCTCAGATGTGGGGGTTGCAGTTGTCTGGGGCAAGGAGTCATTAGTTTTCATCCTCATGTCACAGATGAAGTGTTCTGCTGTATCCTGGATTTGTTTGGCATCTCCGTGGGCTAAGGAAACAAATCTTTAGAGCATCTTTTATTCAGCAATGTGTATGAATGTATGTGTTTTTGTGAGTGGGACAGAAGCAGGATGCTGTTTGGGAGTGAATAGGATTTTGCGCTTACCCAAAGGAAGTTAGAAATACAGAAATCAGCACTTTTAGTTATGTAGGGGGGAGTTTGGTTTATTGTTGTTATCCCCCAAACATCCATCTGGCATCTTTGTGGCCAGAATCTTTTATTGATGATGCACGTTATGTGTCATCTGTTAAGTAATAGTGATACTGACAGTAAAGGCCTTTTATCTTTGATTTGTGTACATCAGTGGTTTCGGTAAGTGACTCCATTGTGAACTAGCCCCTAATAGGGTAATTCCTTTTCTTGAAAAGTTCATTGTCTGAGCTTAAGAGGAATTCTTGGGACACCCTTAATGAAGCAACAAAAGTGAGGCTTTACAATAATTTGAAAATGTATTTTGACGTTCTGGGTTTATTTTTTGCAAACGAAGGAGAGTGGTGAGAATGGAAAGTGGAACACACTGCTCCCCATGAAATAATGAGGATTTTTTCCATTGACTTAATCTGAAACAAAATTAGAGCCAAAGGTCTCAGCCATACAGAAAAAAAGAGTTGTATTTATGTTATGGAACTTGAGATTGTGTTTTTTCCCATGTTGTTGACTGAGAGAGACTGTGTTTCTTGTTTTGTTACAGTGGTGGAGGCGTGGTTTTATTTTTTTTTTAATAAGGGGAAACTTCTAGCACATTAGAATAATTGGATTCTTTGTATTGTGGCTGAGATTAAGACCCTGTATAGAGGCCACTGGATCAAAGCTGACCATTTAAATCTCCGAGGTAGTCTGTATCCTACTGTGCAAAAGTCCTGACATGTGTTCTGTGTGCAAGCATGGCAGCTTTTGTGTTGGGCTTTGCATTCCAGCAAAATCTTGACAAAGCTGAATAGTCACAGAGAACAAAGTTGCAAGGGGTTTTTGTTGATTTTTTTTTGTAATTGTTTTGGGTGATCTTTTTAATAGTATGATGTACTAATATTATCCGTATATTTTTTTAATCCAAGTGTTTTATAAAAGTTTTGCCCCTGTAGTGACTGGGAAACGTATTGTATTGCTTACGGTTTGTTAACTTACACCAGTGTGCCCTTCTATATTGATAAAAAAAATAATTTAAAAGGCTTTTAATTAGAACTATAAAGGTTGACATAGTTTTTGGTCTAAAAGAGGTGTCCACATCAGAGATGTTACTGACCTTTTAGTTAAATTGGTCATTAATTTATTGTTTATTAATATTTAACCATTAATAATAATAGGTTAAATTTAGCTAAAACTTGTCCTTTCTACAAAAAGGGATATCCTGACTGAATGGGAGGGAAAAAGCCTTTCCACTTTGGAAAGAGCAGCTTCTGTTTAAAGAGTTCCCCTTCAAAGTAATTAAAAGCCTTTAGTGATAAAGCTTTTTTCCTTCCACTTCCCGCTCTCACTTTTCACTTTGTTATTTCTCTCCCTTTTAACTAAGCAGCGCCTGATTGGTTTTACTGCCTTAAACTTTTGGCTGTTTCCAATCTAGTTTGGACTTGGGACTTGGAGTGAGAGCAGTCATGTGCAGGTGCAAGAGAAACTTGCTGGAGCATGCGAGGTGAAGGGTGAGGGAGGGAATCCTGGCTCTAGGATGAGTTCAGATTCCTCACTGCTGCTTTCTCCTGTACACCTTTCTGCGTGCATTTCTATGCTCAATGAAGTCTGCGCAGCTTGTTCACTCTCGGGGCACTGGACTCAAGGTCTGGTGGTTCCGAAGTGCCTCTTGTTGACTGCATCAGCCTGGGCTGTAAAATCAGTGCCCCTCACACTGGAGTTTATTTCTGCCTTTCCATATGTGTGATGAACCTTTTTGGTTTAGGGCAGATTTGGTCAGGGAAGAGCTTGACCCAAAGCCTGAAGAAGTGGATTCATACACTGTCTCTCACCTCTAATAGGCTGTGTATGCATCACCAGGAGACTGGGGGAATCAGAGGTAATGTTTTAGTTAGAAGCGTAGAAGAACACAAATATAAGCTAGCTGTTATTTATTTGACATTTTTCATGCAAAATTTATGCCTGGTAAAATGTCACTGTGGGAGCTGTAGCATCCACTCAGGTGTGTCCCTGTGCTGAGAGCAGCCCTGCTGAGCTCTGCAGCCAGAGCTCACACAGCTAAACCAGGCAGTAACCATCATTTAAAACACTTCTCTGTCATTTCCTTTGGCTTCGAAGAGGCAGTTAGAGATGCAATAGGAGCCTTATTATGCTTTAACTTAGTACAGTTGGCCGGTTATATTCAGTAAAACACAAACCATGCGGGTGAGGATCCAAGAATGTTGTCTGCTTTCCCTCTGTGCAACAGCTGTAATAAGGAAAACTGATATGGCTAGCGGTGGGAACAGGATATAAAGTGAACACATCAGAAAGGCACTGGAGAACAGCATTTAAAATATTAAATACCACATTGACTGACATGTTGCAAAGGCACAGCCGTATGGACATGATGTACTTTTATTTCTTTAAATTCCTGTGAAAACAGCTGCATGGTGGCATACCAACATTATCATAAGGCGTGTGTTTATCAAAAGAAAAAGTCAAACCTTTTCTTATCCTGTTCTTACCAATAAATACATGTTTTAGATAAAGAATTATTATACTTTTGAAGATGTATATTAATACAAGTTAGAATAATATAAACCTTGTTTCTTTCAGAAACAAGTTTTGCTTATTATTCTCTTCTCTCTCCTATCTCTCATCCCTTTTCTTTTATCCCTATCTTTTATTTTTTATTTGAAGCTGTGCTACACAAGTACAACCTTCAGTTATACAGAATGTCTGATCACTGTTCCTAACAGTGATGATTTGAATTACTGTTTTGTACTAGGGAGCTGCTGCATTTCAAGCAGCTACATAATGAGAGCAGGTTTAAAATCTTGTATAATAATTAATGTGTTCTGTTGTTCTTTGTTTGGATTTTATTTCAGGGCATCTAGATGACGATGGGCTGCCACATGGATTCTGTACAGTAACCTATTCATCAACAGACAGATTTGAAGGAAATTTTGTGCATGGAGAAAAGAATGGCCGTGGCAAATTCTTCTTTTTTGATGGAAGGTACACTCTGAGTCTTTGATTTTTCTTCTGTAGGCTTCCTCCTGCTTGTAGCGATGCAAAACTAATCTACATTGATTGTATACTGCTGAGTTTCCGGATAGGATTTCTCATTTGAAACTGTAGCTGAAAAGTTTGCTGCTGCTGTAGCCATTCCTGTGGCGGCTTTGTGTGTAATGAGGTGCCAGTAGTTGTTTCCTGGAGGGAGAATGCAGTGGTGTGAGCTCTTCTAGCACTGTAAAGTTATGAGCTGATTAGAAATCGTAAGAAATGGGAGGTGCTCAAAACTGTTGAAAACCATGCTGACAATGACTTGGACATCGAAGTTCATTACTTCTGTGGACTTCTTTACCGTATAGAGAATGCAAGTGGACCAGGAGCTCCCTGTGCCAGCCCTCACACACAGACATAGGACCCTGACAGAGAGGCTTGCCTTCTGCTTTGTCAAATTGTTTATCAGTTAAAGGACTGAGTTAAATACATCTTTGTTATCAGCTCTAGTTAATCCTCTGCAAGTTGCTTGTGGCCTGATACACTCTGAGAAAAGCCCCTATAATTTCCCTTCTTTTCACTGGGAATTGCAACAGTGAAATCGGGCCAGTGTGTACCCATGCATGTGTTTCCTTTTCTGATCCTCTTTATGAGCACCTAGTAAGTATTTCCCCCACCAGCACTGCAGCATTCCTGTCTGCAGTTGCTCAGAACTTCCTCCGAGGGAGCAGCAGTATAAAATGACACGATTCTTCATGGTTTTGCAGCTGTTGGTGACACTCTGAATAGCGGCTGTTAAACTGACAGTCGTGCCGGGCCTACTCTCTTCCTGCTCAGCAAAATTCGGAGCAGGAGCAGAGGTATTGTGCTGTCTCAGTGAGTCAGCTCCTTGTCTGTACTTGCCTTTGCACTTGCTTCATACTGGAGATTGTGGGGTTTTTTCATGAGAAAGATAATATATTTATTCAGTCATGTACAAAACGATTAGGCCTCCAAGCTTGGATGAAGAAAAAGCCTCACTGTTGTTGGTAATGGCCTTATTAAATCTTCTCTGAGTAACTGAAAATCAGTCCTGCCCAGCAGCTGAGTTCTCTAAAATAGTTCTGGTTTAAGTTGTTAAACAGCGTCTCTATGGACACAGGTACATAATGTTTCTGTGCTGGTGGATGATTTCAGCAGAGCAGTTGCTGACTGTACAGTCAGAGGAACTGACCCACTATTTTGTTTGTAGGGCTGCTCCTCTAGGGTACAGGGTAATGCTGCCTGTAATCCAGGGTACAGGCAGCATTTAGTGGAAACTCAGGTTGTTGCTGAGCCTTCTCTATACTGCTTAAGTGTTGCCAACTCTTCTCTTTTTTCTGGTTTTTTTTTCTCTGCTGTTAGCTATAACCCTTAAAAAGCTGGAATAGCTGGCCACTGATGACTTTAGGAACTAGCAGAATGAAAATACACAGAAATAGTCTGCAGTGTGATTTTGGAAAATGGGATATTTTCATTAACTATTATATATTTTAATTCAGCTAAAGCAGCCTTAACTAAGCAGTAGCTAAGTACTGAAGATGTCATTTATCTAGCTATGCCCAGCTAGCAAGACTAAGTTGCTTTCTGAAATGGATGATTCAGGAATCATGATGTCTCATAAGAATGACCTGGCATAAAACAGGACATGCTGTTTCCATTAACTGTGCCATAGGCAAGGCTGAGTGCTCATGGAGATGAGCAATAAATATCAAAAATGTCTCAAAACAGCTCTCCCTTTGCAGGATCCTGTGCAGTAAGCTAGCTGGTTTCAGCACTCGTGGGTGTGTTTCCCTGGCAGGCTGCTGAGGAGAGGCTGACAGCTGTACTGCTGTACCTCTGTTGTTGGGGAGCAGCTGAGTCCTGTCGAATGCAGGACTGGCTGCAGTGTAAGCAGCATTCTCATTCTTTTGAGTGTTGGGGAATAGGACTGGCTGCCTGGCTGCCTTGTTTGGTCAAGGAAACTTTTCCCTTTACTGGAATAGCTGCCCCCTTCCTGTTGATTATTTAGGGGAATGGAAACCTGGAATGAAATATCAGTTGTTTTTTTTTTCCCCTTCCCCTTCAAGAAAATTGCAGCATATTCTTTAAGAGAGAGAAGTTTAACTTCTGGCATACTCTCTGGTTTGGATTGTGGACTTGAACTTTCCTTGGTGCCAGTGGTTCTGAAATATGCTTTGCAGAATACTTTGCACTATATATCAGGCATGAGAGCTCTGCTTGGCACAGAGCTGCCCTTCTTCCCTAATAGGAAACTCCTGTAAACTGACATCTCCCAGAACACAGTAGAAAACTATTATTTTTAGGGAAAAAGTTTTCAATGTTCCCATGTAGAGGGAGCAAGAGATAAATTGATCAGCCTCTGTGAATATTAATTCCTGGAAGGATATTGGAGTAAGTATTTCCCCTCCCCCAATTCATATCACTGGTTTAATTTTTAGTTAGGGAGTATCTTCAATCCTTTCTAGGCATAGTGGATAATGGGAGTCTGATAAATCTTAACTTTGGTAGAATTTATGTTGTCAGAAGTATGATCATCTGAGAAGCAAACCAGAGAAATACAGGCTTGTTCAGGGTTTGTATTAAAAAGGTTTTGCTTCTGGAAGACACAGAAGCTATTTATTCATCTTTGTGCTGGTCAAATCTTAGTTGTAATTATTGTGTCTGGCTGCAGACACCACACTTTGAGAGCTTAAAAACAGTGAAGTGGGGAGCAGGGTGGAAATAGCTCAAAAACTGTGAACAGCATAAAAGTTTCTGAACCTGACTTTTTATGTGAGCTTGGACATAGACTTCTTTCTTAAGGTATGATCCTTTTGATTTCCTTAGATGAGATGGATCTTTTGATCACTATTTGGATCTTAGTACAAAGAGAGAAAACATAGAAGTTTGAGTTACCGTAAAAGAGAATATATTCTTTCCAGGGCTGAAGCATTGTTTTAATTTAGCAATGTTTTAACTTCAGCTAGTGCAATGAAAGGTAACCAGGCAGGATTTTTGGTGTTTTTCATTACATAAACTGAGGGTGGCTGCTTCTTTTAAAGAATAATCCTACATGTGCATGCTATGTGTGTTGTCACTATAATGGAATTCAAATCTAGTGATCTGTGATAAATTAGAGGGGAAAGTGGCATCATTTATAGTTAAGTAAGGGCACTGATTTCTGGTGGTTCCCTCATCCTTCCCTGTGCCATAGTGCCATAGCTAGCTATCTGTGCAGCTCTGTAGCAACTGGATCAAATTCATTTGACTGAAAAGTAAAATAGTTTTCCTGCTCCTTCTTGTTTTGCATCTGTTGTGCACTGAGGCTTTTACTGTAATGTATTTTCCCATGGAAACCTCATCCAGCTTGCCAAAGTTATGTAAAAACAGAGCATGAAACTTTAGAAACGAGAAAGTGAATTCTAAAAAAACATTCCTTCCACAATTCTTGCAAATCTTTGTGGTAAAACATGTAGAGTCATGTGCTCACAGACGCTGTTTGGGCTTATACCTTATATGTCTGCATCTGAAAAAGAATTACGCAGTGAAAATACGTGTATGCTGGCTGTTAGCTGGGTGTGCTGAAGTAAAAGCTAAACAAGTTGTGTTCCCTTATGCTAATCCTAACAAGAGAAAGAAATACCTGAATAAACCCTCTTTTATGGTGATAGCAAAGGCTTTGCAAGACAAAACCAAAATGAAATATTTATTTGTTTAAGTCCAAGTGCAGCACAGTTCTGTTCGACGGCTGTGTTCAATTTTAAGAGAAATACATGAAAACTGGCTACTTTTAGTGGGGCCTGTCCAAATGGCTGCTAAGGGTATTGCTGGGTAGCTGACACTGACCTGTGGCTGGTTGCAGTTGGTGCCCTGTCACAGTTCATATGTACAGCAGCTCAGTTTCATCTCTCCAGAAACACGTCAGTGAAGGTCCACACATAGCAGGTAGCAAATCCTAATGTGAGAGTAGCCTGCTTGGCCAAGAATTCCTTCTTGCACCAGGAGTGTCCATTTGCTGACTATTCCAGCCTCCAGAAAATACCAAGCATGTGATTGAGATGAGTGATGCTGTGTCCATGCAGCACACACTGATGAAAGGGTGCTGTGAGTTGTTTTCTGCCTTTGGAGCTCCATAGAAACAAGTTCCTGGTTTGCACCTTGGCATTCCAGAGTGTTGAGGGTTTGGGTTCACCCCTGGAGAGGTGAACAGTTTTCCACTGCTGTTTTCTTTCTCTCTTCATCAGCACCCTGGAGGGGTACTACGTTGATGATGCCCTGCAAGGCCAGGGAATTTACACCTACGAGGATGGAGTGGTCCTTCATGGCACCTACGTGGATGGAGAGCTGAATGGCCCAGCCCAGGAGTACGACAGCGACGGGCGGCTGATATTCAAAGGGCAGTATAAAGACAACATCCGACACGGAGTCTGTTGGATTTATTACCCGGTAAACCTGACCACCTGCTCTCATTACTGTAGAATGATAAACCTTTCTTTTCTCCCCAGCTGAAACAAACAGCCACTGTGACCCAGCTATCCAAAAACCGGCACACACAGATCTGGGTAAAAGATCTGGGCGTTCTGATTTTGGATAATCCAACACTGAGTTTGAAGGTTTTGGTGTTGAGTATTTGGGCAGAAGATGAGATTTAGTGAGGCTGCAAGATGCCCTCCATTTTCATCTTCCAGGAAACCCAGCCCCTTGGAAGTGCATTGATATATAATTTGTATGTAATGTAGAAATAGGATGTCTAATAATTTATGCATTATCTCTTCAGGAACGCTGGACTAATGATTTTGCCACTTTGTAGTGCTGGCTGCAGGTGAGGAGCATGGAAGCCATGCCAGTTACTGCAACCCGCTGCTCTTAGTAAAGCAGGAGGAGAGCAAATCCTTGGTGTATAATGCCAAAAGTTTTTCAGTCCTAGTGTATAAAATACACACAGCTGATCCTTCACTTCATCTATCTCTTGATTCATCTTCCAGCTGACAAAATGTTGCTGTATCTTTTGGAAATGTGGATAATTAGAGGTTGTTTATCATTATCGTCTTGCCAGACAAAAGGTTACAAGGTGTTCCAAAAAACTCCTTTGCCATGGAACCAGTTGTTTCCTCATGACTCTATCTGCACAAATTTTTTTTTCCCAGGCTTAGGGTTCACTGTTCCCTATTACAGCGTTCTTGAAACTCTTTCATCCTTGCAGTTGAACAAAATAGTGTCTCTTTGAAATAGACCCTGTGCACAATGGTCTTGATACAAATCAGTTTGTTTCTACAACACACCTGCTGGTCTTGCTCCAGGGTATTATTTGGAGGTGCTTCCTTGTGGTTTTTGAAATAAATACCTGAAGTGGTGTCTAGGTTTGAAATAGAGTAACCAGCTACACCCTTCTCCCTCCTCCTCCCAGCCACATCTTTTGTTCTCTTAAGTATTGGTAGTTACTGTTTTGTAACAACAGATGGGACAAAATTCCATGAGAGAAGGCAACAAAAAGCAAAAATCCTGACCCCCAACAAGTGGTTAGACCTGTGCTAATGTATGCATCCCATTTCTGCAGTTCTGGAAATAGATCTAACCTGAGCTGCAGGCAAATCACAGATGGCAAAGCCCAGGGCTGAAATGCGTAAACCTTGGAGAGGAAAAGTGTTGCTGTTGATGCTTTGTACAAACAGTTGTTCTTGCTGGTTGTCACCTGACATTTGGGGGCATTCTGGGAATCCTTTTTCCAGGAATCATTTTTCCTTAGTAGGCTCAAGTCTTTAGAGGTACCAAGAATTAGAAAGGTAGTGTTAAATCTTTTTTTTTCCTTCAGCACAGTATCATGGTAATCAAATTGAGACATCTGTGTGGCTTTGGTTCTTGTTTTGCACACTGTACACATAGTGCTTTCACCAAGTGAAACTGAGTATTTGTTTCACGTGGAAAGAAAGACCTTGGGTTTTGCCTATTCCAAACAACATGGAAAATCAGTTTTATCCTAACTGGAATGGCTTCATCCAGCTACTTTGTGTGTCTGTTTTTCCCTCATTTTCATTATTTCACATCTGAGCTTACTGTTGCATTTTTTAAAAGTTGGAGAAAACCCTTTTTGTTTACTGAGGATGTTGCCTAGAAATAGATCTTCTCAATAACATTAGAATGAATATAAAAGCAAGCCTTTACTTGAAAGCTTTTAGGTACTCAATATGGCAAACTGCACGTGGTACAGTAAATTCACCATTTTCTAAGGTTTGTTGAGTCCTGTAACTATCATATATGGTCCAATTAAAAGGTTAGTTGACGAGGTAATAATTCCTTGGGTTCTGCCCCACTGGAAGCAGTCCATAGGCTTCTTTTGCCTCACTTTTTTATGTCAAATCCAGAATCTAATTGGAAGACAGAACATCCTTGTAGTTGGTACTCTTCTTGGAGTACGACTAAGGAATATTTTAGGAATGTGTTTAAAAGATTAGCTTACTGTTCCTAAATGTAGGGGAAAAGGATAGGAAGAAGTAATAGAGCTACAGCCATGCATTTGCAATCTACAAAGCTACAAATGCATGAAAAATATAAAAAGCTAAAAATCTTAAGCATCAAGGATAGTAAAGTATAACTAAATTCTTTGCCTTTTCTTTCTTGCCTGTGCTCTCAGGATGGAGGCAGCCTTGTGGGAGAAGTGAATGAAGATGGGGAGATGACTGGAGAGAAAATAGCCTATGTGTATCCTGATGGAAAGACTGCATATTCTGGAAGGTTCATAGATGGAGAAATGATAGAAGCAAAACTGGCAACTCTGACAGCTGTTGAGGATGGGAAACCTCAGTTTGAAGTAGTACCAGGCAGTAAGTTGAGCTAAGACAAACTTGTATTCCTGCTACCAGCCCTTTGCTGCAGACAGCTTGGTTCCTGTGATGTTCCCCACTGCAGCCTGCCTATGATGACACAGGCTCTTAGTGAGAGGCCCTTTCTGCAAGTCACAGAGTTGGGCAGAGAGGAGGGTGGTCTTTGTCCTCGGGTCAGATGGGAAGTGCCCCCTGCATGGCCCTGCCCAGCTGCATTTCACAGCCCTTCTCTCGCTCCTGTGCTCATGGCACAGTCCTGCTCGTCACACATCCCGCTGCCCTCGGTGCCAGATGGAAAACCTGCTCCGTCCACCTGGATAATGGTGGCACAGCTACAGCATTTCTTGCAGTGACATAACTGCAAGAGGAGAGGGAGGCCCTGATTGGGTTGTAGCTCTGCCAGCTGGGTTTGTGCAAGTCAGTGTTTGCAATGTGAATGTTCTGGCACCTGCGTTGCTGGGCTGAGATTGGAGTTAGTGAACCAGATTCAGTCGTTGTGTAGTGGTCTGACTGACCAGCGCCCTTCAGTGTGCCTGGTCCCGCTGACAGAGAGTGGCTGTGAAGCGCATTGGGCTAGGGTGGTGCCTTCTCCAGTGGCTTGAACCTATAGTTCTGGAGTGGGTTTGTTGTTCTGGTTATGTTTTGGAGAAGTGTGGGTTAAGCTGCAGTAGCAAGCAGGAACTGTGCTAACGCATTTATTGCTCTGCCAGCAGAAATCATCTCACTTGGTATGAGATAGGCACGTAAAGCTTAGTGAAAAGGTATTCAGAAGCAAATGCATGCGAGTTTATTTTTTGAATCACTCAGTTATGATGGCAAGTAAAAATTTAACTTAAAACTTACTTTGTAAGAGGGTACAGTTGTGCTTTGTAAATAGGATTGAGTTACACTCAGGAGGAAGTTGCCTTCAGCCAGAACTGATCCTGGACCCCAGAGGCAACTTATATCAAACTTCATAGTATTCTGCACTGTGGGTTTTTTTCCCCATCTTATTTCCACCTTCTTCTTAATCTGTCTCCAGGATAGTCTTCTGGCATTTGGGAGAGGGATGTAAGAATATAATTAGAGCTGTACCACTGAGTTGTTTATTAATGGCAAAAAATAAAGGACTGTAGCAAGGGAGCTTTCTGATTACTAGATGTTTTCTTCTACCTGAGGTCTCTTCAGGATTTGGACTAAAAAATGTTTCATATTTGAAGTAATCGAGTTTTAGGGGTTTTTTTGAGATTTTTTAAAATGAGCTATTGAATATATCCTTTTAAATTTTGCTTTACTTTTAAATTTTGTTTAGAGACACTAGGAGGAGGGTCTGTTTTGAAAGAGTATCCAGTTCTCTACAAGTTGGTAATCGGAAGTACATATGTATCACCTTTTTGTGTTAGTACTGTTACTCTAGAATGTTCAGGAGAAAAAATAATCAAGAAGCAGTATCTCAATTAAGGCTTTTTACGAGTGCAGTTCTGTTTAATACCTTTTTTTGGAAGTGTAACATTTCTTTTATGCAGCCATTAAAATTTAATTTTTGAATGCCTTGATTAAGTAAGGATTGCATACTCTCAATACTGCAGATTAGTTTATTTCCTTCATTGATTTCTGATTTTTTTAGGCCCAGTATACAGTTTTGACAAATCTACTTCATCCTGCATTTCTACAAATGCCCTTCTTCCTGATCCTTATGAATCAGAGCGGTAAGCTTTTTTCCTTCTCCCCATATTTCTTTGATGTTACCTATTTAGGACCTGATTTTGCAAACCTTTTCTCATCTAAAACTTAAAAGATTTGTAAAGGTGTATAAAATGGAAGCCCCGTGTACCTCAAGTGTAGGCACTTTCTGATACTCTGAAATATCTAAGTAAGTGATTAGTAAAATGCTTGCTTTTATTTGCATCGAGTACTTGAAGATGTGGTGCTTCACCTTGACAACTCTTGCTCCTCAGTGCATGTACATACCAGCAACCCAGCCTGGGGGGGACTTCTGGGGTTCTGATACGTTATTGAGGATGTTCCTGAATTGAAGCCATCACTGTGGAGTAATAGGAGATTGGCACTCAAAAAAAGAAAAATTTTCCAAGTCAGCCCAAACTTCCGACCAAATCTCAGTTTTGACAAAATAGAGAGAACATATGGAAGAGAGGAAGAGAAGGAGTTCCATATAGAGAGGTTTTGAATAGCAACAATAACAACAACAATAATAATAATAATAATGATAATTTGGTTTTGTTGTATTACTGTTATTAGCTTTATTGTTATACTGAAGTATTGGGCTTTATCCCAGTAGCATTTTACTTCTTGAAAAATAAAACTGCAGCCAGTCACTAATTCCATGCCTTGTTCCTCTTGTAGGGTGTATGTGGATGTCTCTCTCATTTCCAGTGCTGGAGAAGGATTGTTTTCAAAAATAGCAGCAGAAGCCAGTACAGTGATGTCCTTCTATAACGGAGTGCGAATTACACACCAGGAGGTAAAGAAAAGAAAAAAGTCAGTCTGAATTTTCATTGCTACTCCTGAAATTTTCATTACATAGTAGGATCATACACCCACTACCTTCCCACCCTTGATTTAACGTGCTGGAGTTTAATTGAAAGAAAGTGCATGCTCACCTATGTATAGATTTAAATAAGTGTGGGTTGTTTTTTTTTTTAATGAAGTACACCCATGAAAAGCTTTATTTGCCTGTATTTTGAATGTTGGGTTTCAAACTGCTGACAAAGTTGACCCCTCCACACAGACACTGGATTTTTGCCTTGCAAACTAGGTAGACAGCAGAGACTGGGCCCTCAATGGAAATACAATATCCCTGGATGATGAAACAGTCATAGACGTGCCAGAGCCCTACAACCACGCTGCCAAGTACTGTGCCTCGCTGGGGCATAAGGCCAACCATTCCTTCACTCCCAACTGCACCTATGAGCCGTAAGTACAGCCCTGTGGGTTAGGGTAGCAGCTGCAGCCCGGCTGTCAGGGCTCACAGGGGGCCCTGGGCAGCTGGGTGAGCACCCGTGGTGGGCTGGGAGTAAAGAGCTGAGGCACTGAGGGAGTCTCTGCTCACCTAGGCTGAGCTGGGAATGGGCTGGCATCATGGCTGCGCGATGTCTGTTGGGACCCATGCCGTGGAGTGTCTTGAAGTTTGCAACTTGTTTGTTTTGTCATGAACTTTATGAGTTGCTTCTCGATTGTAAAATCCAAAGTCACAGCTCTCTAAATCCCAGCTTGGCTAAAACTTTTGCTCATATTCTTAAATCTTCATGAGGTTGACTCAAGGCTGCTAATTCAATATCGGATTAAGCAGTACTGGTCTGAAGCGAGGGAATGCTGGAACTGTGAAAGGGGCTGGCAGAGTGTGTGAACTGACAGACGAGCCTAGCAAAGGTGTTTTTCCCCTAGGTTTGTCCATCCTCGTTTTGGGCCCATCAAGTGTATCCGTACCATCAGGGCTGTGGAGAAGGATGAGGAGTTGACAGTGGCTTACGGGTACGATCACAACCCTGTGGGGCAGAATGGGCCTGAAGCACCGGAGTGGTACCAGCTGGAACTGAAAGCTTTCCAGGCTGCCCAGCAAAAGTGACATGGGAGCACCTTCTCCATTCTGCAAACTGAAACAGAAACTTGGATCTATGCACTACCTTTATACTGAAAACTGGACAACCAGGGATTGTTCATGCTGTTGCATCATAACCTTGCATTCTGTGTTAAGAGATAAGTTCCTTGGATACTAACTAGGTTTGACTGTGTTACTCATAGCAGATTTAAAAAATAGCTAGCATTGCACCAGTCTTATCTGAAGAAATTATTTAATATTCTATACAAGATGTGGTATTCTTTGGTAGCTTCTGCTTTTGCACCATATGCAAAGATGCCAAAAGACTAGAAAGAAACTAAAATGGGTGTATCGTTCACTTTTAGTCGGCAGACTTAGTGTTGCTCTCTATCTGCCTAGGCATTATTGTGCAACTGCATTTTGCATATATGCCACTTGTGATGATAACAGTAATATTTTGATATTCTCTAATAGTAGCATAATTTTGCCTTTTTAAACCTTTGATCTGAATCTTGCAATAGAGCAGTTTATTTATTATCATATAGGAGGCTGGGTTTTAACTCCCCTTTCCTCTTGTCTGAACGTTGTTCTTTCTACAAATCCTCTTTTGCAGGAGAAAATCCTTTCTAACTAGTGGAAAGGCTTGTGTGTGTATGTGAGAGTGCAGTGTGTTGGTCTCTGTGGCTCTCTAAGTAGTATAGCAACATGTCTAAACCTAATATTTATCTAGCCTGTACGGCTGGCTTATTTTATTTAATTTATTATTATGACATGCAAATGAAGGTGTTCTTTGCATGAAGATTTTGTGAAAAGGAAAAGACAGATTTGCTGTTGAAAGGCTTCCAGAAGTACATGTTCTGGAAGGCGAGCACATTACTTGCATCAGTGTTCATGAGCTGGTTTGTGTATTTCACCTGTTCAAGTGGCCAGTTCTCAAGGCAGATAAAGAAAAGATGCCTGGATCTCCCATGGATTCTCTGAAAGGAGGTGCATGTATTTGGGGGCAGACTGTAGTCCTTTGTGAAGGAGAGCTGTATCTTTTCTATGTGTTCACCTGACAGAGCAACACAGCCTTATAGCCATCTTTTAGTAGTTCTGGTTTGTGACACAGTGAATTAATACAATATGAGGTATCAAAATAGGGGGCTTTTTTAAAGAAAAGATATTAAAAGATTGTTTTTGAAAGACAAACAATGAATGTAAAAACATCGCTCGATGCGCATATTTATAAACAGCAGTCAAATCCATAGCTTTGTTGCAGCCAACAGTGGGGGCTTGTGAATATTCATCTGCAGGGTTGTGTTCTGGGGTTTTTCAGGGGTAGGGAAATTGTGTGGTTTGTCAGATACTTTACTGGTCTTGCCTAATGCTGTATAAGAGAGAAAAAATGTATTGTCTTGGTCTGGATACTGGAGCCTTTCTGAGACTCTGATGTTCTCTTTTGGGTTTAGCAGCTTAGGAGAAACTTAAATGCATTTGCAACACTTTCTTTAAATGTTTGTAGTTTTAAAAAGTGTGTATATATGTAACATAAATGATTCGGGAATCAGACCTACCTTTCTATTGCAACACATTTTGGTTGCTCGCTTGAACTGTTGGAGGTGTCTGGGGAGCTGGGCAGGGAGAATGTGTTGGGTACCTGCAGGTGGAAGGATGTGGGTGCTGTTATGTGCAGGCTGAGAATCCTTTATTCAGTAACTGAGGAAAGTTAGGAATTACTCATGAGAACCTGGGGCTGTGTTTAGTCCCTGTGGCTGCTCACAAGCATTTTCCATCACCTCTTCATTTCCGTTTGCACAGAAGCTACTCTGTGCATGTGCTGGGGCAGGGGACAGGCAGGCTCAGGGTATTGTGACACTCTTTGAGCAGTGATCTGCGCATGGGCTGTGACACCTCCCATCTCCTCGTGCTGGACACTCAGGTCACAGCTCCATGTCTCATCCACGGCAGAGGTGACAGCTCAGGGACTCACTCGCCTGAGTGTGCAGAGACATAACTCACCTCACAGCTGGGGGAGAGTTGGCAAAGGTCAGTCAGCTGCTCAGCTTCAGTAAATGATTCTCAAAAAGAAATACACATGACTTCATCTTTCCCTACCTGCCATAGGCCGTTACTTTAGGTCATCAGCCACCTGCAGGAAAGGAGGGAGCTCTTACGTGTGTCTTGGGGATTACTGTGCCAGGACCGTGAAGTTTGCAAACTTGAGGCTTGAGTTTAGGCGCAGGAAAGAGCAGAGGGAAGATGTGATTGAACCCTGCTGGGGATGGGTGGTAACTCCTTCCACAATCTTGATAACCTGCTTTGGACTGCTGGCCTCTCTGTGCGCACTGGGGAATTGTGCTTAAAATGTTCTGATCTCTAGACTTGCGTTCCCTTCATTCCTGATCAATCTCTGATTCCTCTGCTAATCTCTTTGTGTGGAGTTGCTTATGTTTTAATAGATTTGTCAGTCTTCATATTGTCTGAGATAAATAGAATATAGGTGCTCTTTGTGCATCAGGCTAGAAGATTGTATCCTAAAATAGGGAAATTCTAGGAAAAAAAAGGCACTGAGGTGTCCTGTGTCTTCTCAAAAAATTTGGTTTCTTTTGTACATGTGTGTAGCCTGATACGTAGCATGCCACAGCCGTGGCTGTTACCTCTGTTACCTCTGCTGTCCTTCTCAGCTCTGTAAAATCTGTTGGTCCTTCTGTAGCTCCCTTCTTCAGCGACCAACCTTCTGTATAAGTTGTGATTACGGAGCTGCTTTGGCTTGATTCAGGACCAAGCCTTTTAACTCTTGTTTGTTTTCTCTCTCCTCCTGGTCTGTTAGAGTGGAGATGGCTGGGAGGGCTTTTGCCACTGGGTGGTGGAAGAGCTCAGTGTGTCCTTCAGAGGTACAAGCTGGCATCCCCTGGTTCAGACACAGGTTAGTTACAGAACTCCTAATAATGCCTTAACGGGTCAGTGTGCTTCTGGGGCTCCCCAGAGAGCAGGACCAGCTTCACAAAGCTCCTCATTGGTAGTGAGTTGACATATCCATGGACACAAGGCCCACACCCAACCACAGTTTTCATTTGGGGCAGAGGAAGCACCACCCTACACAGCAGTCTTCTCGGGTCTGTAGGATGCAGCTGACTACGGGTGAATATGCAATAAGTAAAGAAGCTCCACTTCTTAGCCTGGCCAAAGACCTTTCCTGTCGGCGCAGAAGCTGGGAGGAGAGCTGATGCCTGTCAGCTGAGCCTGAGTGAGCTGCTGGCCTTCGGGATACTCATTGTGACTAAAGAATAGCATAGGGAAAACCCAGAATTGCTGCATTTTTCAGGTACAGATCAGTTCCCAACATCTGCCTTTGGTCTGCAGTGCTGCACATGGCCTCTCTGTGATAGGAGGGTTACTTGAGCTCCTTTAGGAGAAGCCTGTAATCACCCTGTATTACGAGGCTGCTGATCGTCTCTTTAAAAATAAATAAAACCTGAAGTGGATTTTCCTGCGATGGCAGCACAAGGTTTTGTCACCAACAATGTAGAAGCTTTGTTTTCTGGAAGTGGCTACTCTTGACAAGAGCCAGAAAAGTTGCATCTGAGAGCTGCCTGTTGCTGGGGTCATTCCGCTGGATAAGAAGGAAAAGAAAAAGGGCTAAGGCCGTGGAGGGGGTGTCTAAAGTTGAGTCTTGTGCTATAATTCTACTTTTGGGGATCCTGATTTTCTTTTAACACACCTGAAAAGGCTTTTCTTCCTTTTTTTTTTTAAATAGTAATTATATAAAACTTACCCTACATAAATACCTGTAAATCTTGACTGCTGAAAAAGGCAAAGGAAATACATGGAAATGGCTTTTCAGCTGTGAGAGCTTTTTGACTTTTTCCGTGGTTGCCACGATGCTTCCTAGTGTCTCCTAGGATGGCCCATGCACTTAATCAGGTGAAGCTCCTGGTGGGGTTTTGGGAGCGTGGGGAGGCCATGGGGTGAGGCTGCATGTTTTGGGAGCGCCTAGGCAGCTTCTCCTTGGCACAGCCTTTCTGGATGTGCAAGTGCTGCACACGGATGGCAGTGGGGTTTTTTCCCCAGGGGTCTTGTAGGATGTTGCTAGAAGCTAGAAGCAACATGCTACAAGAAGCAAGAGCTCTGCTGGGGATTTCTCACCCTCTGTCAGGCACTGGAGGAGCACAGTAGCCAACATATCCCATCTGGTAAGAGAAACTCAGAAATTATGGAAATTGCCACTTTTTTGTTTCCTTTCCAGCTGTCTGCCCTTGTCCTCCAGTCAAAGCAGTGCTCACCACCTGGGTTGTGCCAGGGGTGCAGCAGTGTTGCTTCTGTCCCAGAGACCTCTGTGATTTGTGTCCTTTCATTCTGTTTGATGGTCCTTGGGAAAACGCTGCTGTTTCACGTAAAACATTACACAGAGCTGAGTATCTGCTGCTTTGTTCTCCTGTGGCCCAGCAGAATTGCTGGAGCTGTGGGTGCCTGAGGACTTCACCTCTAAGCACTTAAATAAACCAAATCGCTTTGGAAGCAATGGTACTGAAGTATCTCCTTACATGCTGGGGTGCTTGCCTGTTCCTCACTTCCAGTGCACTGCTGTGTGCCAAGAGCATCCAAGTGAGGAAAGCAGGCGTGGGAGCAGCTTCATCTGCGAGTGGAAATGGGCTTCACCTGCAGTGAACTTGTTCCTTTTGCTTCGTGTAATGGAAACATGAGAACTGTATTTTTGGACAAAGAATTTCTAAGCAGTCTTATAAGGGATTTTGGGGTTTTTTAAAGGAAAAAAAATGGTGCAAGATTAAGTGCATGTTTACTTGCCCCAGATCAAAGGTTTTGAACACTAAGGTCACTGTCTAATGGACCCTCCTCTGTCTTTGGGCAGTGGAACTTCCTGCCCTTTTTCTCTTTACCATTTTACTGTAACTCTCTTTTTTTTCCCCAGGAGAAGTATCTATACAAAAATTACAAGCAATTAAATGTTCAAGCCATAAAATCATGAGTGTGGGAAGACCCGCTTTACAAGTTTTAACATTTGTATGTAAAATGATGTTTGTATGAAATATTTTCATGGTAGAATGAATATTTAAACAAAAAAGTTTCAGTAAGATCTAAACCAGATTTAAAGGGATGTCTTTTTGTAAGATGCAAGTGTAAATTGAATACCAGTAAGTAGATTTGAATTTTTTTTTTTAAGGGCAGATGCAACAAATGATCCTTAAAATTGCAAATGGTTGTTTCTGCTATTTGGGGAAGTATTTATGCAGCATTACATGCAGCCGCCATAAATAATTGCAATAGCAAGGCTAGTCACATTTTCAAGATGTACCTCTCAGCTTGTCTCCTCATGATACCGTACAAACGACCCATCCCTCCTTTCTGTAGATTCCCTTCTAGAAAACTTTTCCTACTGCAGCTGTAACAAATTTAACTCTGAGCTAAGAACCAGACTAAAATTGTGTATTACTTAACAGTTTCTGCTGGGCCTTCTGCTGTTTTAATACTCTTTAGCCCATAATTAGTGGGTGTCTCTGTTCTGAAGAACTAAGTGCTAAAGAATAATCTTTGGGGTAAGCTTGTACATGTGTTAACAGTTAACCCCGGAGTATTTAACTTGTGTACAGTACTTGATAGGTGTTTTATGACATTTGTACTCGAACTATGAGCCTTACTGAACATCTGTAAGTTTATTCATGACTTTTAAAAAATGGATAACTCTAAGAAAGATGTTTACATGAATGATGATTGCCCTTCCTTTGATGTTATGAATGAGGTTTTTATAGTGTGTTTGGGGCGTATGTGCAAGGAAGCAAGAAAAGTGTTTCTGGGGAAAAACAGACTTGACAAACATTTGTAATAAGTGAATTTTAAAGATTGCTTTAATTGCGCTATGAAGGCAATGCAAAAATAAAATATTCAACAGAAAACTATTGTCTCTGCTTGTTATTATGTGTGTCACAGTTTATGGCATCCTCTGTCCTCTCCCCCTTCCTTGTGTCCTGTGTGACCTCAGTTTTTGCTGATGCACAGGAGCAGGATTTCACAGAGTTAAAACATGTCTAGGCCACATTATGTAAATAGTGAATGAACACCTGACACCACTTGTTTTTTTCTGGCGCCTCTGCTGCTTTTCTTACTCCTCTTTTTCAATGCACATAACATGGACTTCAGTTGTATTGTGGTATGGAAGAACATCCTACCCAAAGTGTCATTAACTTGTTTACAGTGTGGTGTATTTTTCCTCTGGGGTAGTGGGAAGGTGCGGCAGGGTGCCTTCCAGCCGGGTAACCTATTCCTCTGTCTCCTAATTCCATGTACACATCCTGCTGGGTGAGTGGTGAGGAAGGGTTGCAGCATTTTTAGTGCCTGCCCTGCCTTCCCCTCCTCTGTGATCCCAATTGCTGAGGTCACTGAGCCCCTCCTGCCCGTGCTAGGTGCAGGTGTGCAAGGACTGTGCCCTCCCCTCTCTGCAGGGACATTGCTGCTTGAACCTGCACAGTCATAGCAGGCTGGAAGGATGGGTGCTTGGTGCGTGTTTGCAAGTGTGTGCAAGATGACACTGGCATTGTGGTTGGTGCCATGTGCTGGCTTCACCCAGCCTCGTGTAATAGCCCAGAACACTGTGGAGGTGCAGTGGGTTAATTTAAAGAAATTATACCTGACCTGCAAGCTGATATTTTAAAAATGTGTCAGGGATAGGCAGGTTTTAGTGGTGTGCTTGCTAGGATTTGGCTGGAGGTGCTTGGGGTCATGTTAGAATCATGGAATTGTTGAATCATCAAGGTTGGAAGAGACACTCAGGGTCAACCAGTCCAACCATCCACCTCCCACTACCACTGTAACCCACGGACCACATCACCCAGATCCCTCTTGAACACCTCCAGGGATCAGGGCTCCACTGCCTCCCTGGAAAACCTATTCCAACACCTGACTGCCCTAACAGTGAATTTTTTTTCTAATATCTAACCTGAATCCCCTGTCTCAGCTTAAGGCCATTTCCTCTGGTCCTCTCACTGCAGACACGGCAGGAAAGACTGACCCCTGCCTTATTACGGCCTCCCTTGAGGGAATTGTAGAGAGTGGTGAGGTTCTCACTGAGCCTCTTCTTGAGACTGAACGTCCCCAGCTCCCTCAGACATATGTTCTCTACACCTTTCATGAGCCTTATTGCCCTTCTCTGGAGATGATCCAGCAGCGGGCGGCCCAGAACTGAACACGACACTTGAGGTGTGGCCTCACCAGTGCCCAGTGAGGGGGATGATCCCCGTCTGCTCTGTCCCAGACACACGCTGGCTCATGCCGCATCAAGGGCGCTCCCAGGCTCTTTTCTGTCGAGCAGCACGGGTTCTTTTGCTCTTTCCAACGGGGAGTTGTTTCTCCAATGCGCCAGGGGAACCTTTGCCTGTCAGTCTAAAGAAACTGATCCCACAAGTCATCAACAATATGTATAGAGTTTCATGGAATCTTACAATCAGAACATGGTTTGGATTGGAAGAGATCTTCGAGATCATTTAGTCCCCCTCTCTCACCGCGGGCAGGAGCACCTTCCGCTAGACCAGGTTACTCAAAACCCCACCCAGCCTGGCCGTGAACACTTTNCTCCCGGCACGGCTCGGGTGTCCCGGCCCCGCCGGCTCCTTTAGGCACAGGCCGGGAGCTGCTTTCCGCGGAGCGGGAGCTCTCCCGCCGTGCCCGGGAGCGCCGGCCGGGCCGGTGCCGCCGCAGGGGAGGGCGCAGCGGGCCCGGCGCTTCCTCCCAGGGGGGTCGGGAGCGGAGCCCGGGGAGCCGGGAGCGCGGGGGAGAAGGAGGCAGAGCCGTCCCGGCAAAGAGGGGTGCGGTGCCCGGCAGCAGCCAGGGGCAGCGTCGGGGCTCGGCGCTGGCTGCCCGCCTTCCCGGAGCGGTGCGGAGCTGAGCTTCCAAATAGGAGAGAGCCTGAGCACCCCCTGCGCCTCTGGGCAGCGGAAAGGCCGAAGGGAGAAGGTCAGCGGAGGGGTCTGAGGTGAGGATGGCGCGTTCCGCCCCGGAAAGGCCGGGAGCGGTGTCCCGGTGACCTGCCGGGAGCGGCGGCGGGGATTTCCCGAGAGGGCGCCGGGCCTTGGGGCGCTGAGGAGCGAGCTCCGCGCCCCTGTGCCGGTCCTGCGTGCCAGCCATGCCCGTGCTCATGATCCTGTCCCTTCTCTCTGTCTCCCGCCTAGGAAAAGCCATTCTCCCGACCCGGCAAGGCTCTGGCGCCGCTCGCCAGTCTCCGTGTTCAGGGGCTTATGTGGGAATCAGAGCAGAATGGATCGGTATCGATATTTCATCTTTAACCAGAGGAACATGGTCGTGCTGGGGATGTTCCAGATAGCCTTCAGCACCGTCTGTGTCACCAGTGGGTTCATAGATGGCATT
>WBMY01014315.1:219515-243005 GCA_013397315.1 Donacobius atricapilla
AAAAAAGGCTCAGCTGCTGTGGAGAAGGGGTGGGCGGAGTGCCCGGCTCCGGCAGCCCGAGGGTGCCCGGGCGGGGCGGCCGCTCCCGGCGAGGCGGGAGAGGGCGGGCGGAGCGGCCGCNTCGGCGCCGGCTGCCCGCCTTCCCGGAGCGGTGCGGAGCTGAGCTTCCAAATAGGAGAGAGCCTGAGCACCCCCTGCGCCTCTGGGCAGCGGAAAGGCCGAAGGGAGAAGGTCAGCGGAGGGGTCTGAGGTGAGGATGGCGCGTTCCGCCCCGGAAAGGCCGGGAGCGGTGTCCCGGTGACCTGCCGGGAGCGGCGGCGGGGATTTCCCGAGAGGGCGCCGGGCCTTGGGGCGCTGAGGAGCGAGCTCCGCGCCCCTGTGCCGGTCCTGCGTGCCAGCCATGCCCGTGCTCATGATCCTGTCCCTTCTCTCTGTCTCCCGCCTAGGAAAAGCCATTCTCCCGACCCGGCAAGGCTCTGGCGCCGCTCGCCAGTCTCCGTGTTCAGGGGCTTATGTGGGAATCAGAGCAGAATGGATCGGTATCGATATTTCATCTTTAACCAGAGGAACATGGTCGTGCTGGGGATGTTCCAGATAGCCTTCAGCACCGTCTGTGTCACCAGTGGGTTCATAGATGGCATTTTCAGAACAGAGTCTCAGCTGGGCAAAACCAGAGCTCCAATTTGGGCTGGCATGGTAAACTTGTACTATGTTTTCTATGCTTTGTTTTGCAGTGGGTTTTTTCCCCACTGCCACCTACTAGTACTCACATTGGGGGTGGCAGGAAGGCCAGGATTTCTTGCCAGCTCTTCCTTTGTTTTATGCTTTGAACTCAGTTAATAACTCCTGATATAGGCAGAAGAATGCAAGCAGACTTTCCTCTGAAGGAACTAAATTAAATACATTTCTGCTGGATAATGTAGAAAAAGGGGCATAGTGACAATTGACAAGGGGTTTTTTGCAGAAGCATAGCGACCCCAGAGAGGCCACCAAAGATTAGGAGGGAATACCTCATCCTCTGTTCAGATAGATGAACATCTGGGGGATGATCTCTGTCCCACAGCCCAGTACTCCTAATTTTGGTACTGCAGTGAGGAGTGGGCAGGAGCTGTCCCTGCTCCCTGGCATTCAGCACCCTGATTTACCCTGCTGAGCCATGCTGCAAGGAAATTACACTTGAAGAGCTCTCTCCAGTACAGAGGGTGCCTGTCTCCTTTCATTAGTATCTTTCTTTCCTCTGCAAGATGCATATGGACTGGGGAAAGCTACGTGCATTTTTAGCACTTTAAATCAGACCTTTTCAACCAGTTTCATTATTTTCCCTGACCCATAAAGCTCTGGTCAGCAGTAGCAAGGCTGTGTGGGTAGCAAGGTGGGCAAGATACATGTCACACATGCCCTGCCCCCAGGAGATGCTACTGAGGAAAACAGAAGAAATGTACATTTCTTTTCCCATTTCTGATGCAGCAGTTATTCTGATAAAAGCCTTGAAAACATGGGCTTTTCACTACTCTGCAGCAGTTTATCTTCCAAGTCTGATACTAGTCTCCCAAGCTGCCAACTCCTTTTTGTGCTCTGCAGGTGATGGGAGTCCCAGGTGTCCTGGCTTTGTTCTCCTCACAGAGGAAGAATCCAGTTCTCGTAAGCTGGAGGGGCAGAGGGGTGTTTGTGTGTATGGGGCAGGGGAAAAATGTTGGGGCAATCAAAAACAGTTTGAGGAGGGAATGAGCTGACTGGTCCTCCTGCAGAATTAAGAGCTTATTTCTTTGAGTTATCTTCACAAAAGCTGCAGTGTTCCTAAGCAAGAGGAGGATGCTGTGTTACCTTACTTTCTGCTGCAGCAGGCAGGCATTGGGCCTAATAAAAAGCAACAATCTGTAAAAACACTTAATTTCAATGCTTTTTTTTTGTGGTCCTTCATGTTGTTAAGCACTGTATACACTAAAATATGAAATGAGTTAAGAGGTTTGCATTTCCTGGGCAGGTTTCTCCAGCCATGTAAACTCTAAGGGAGGATATTGTATATAAATAAGAGATCTCTAAGGTGAAGTCTTTAGGTAGCACCTCTGATTAATATTCAGGACTTAGCTGTAGCTCAGAAACTCAGTATTATGAAAACCTCTACTTCTCTGTGTTGGCTTCTAAGTGACTGTTGCTACTGGGGATGTTGTAGTGTTGTGGTAGGTCAAAGGCCACCTGTAATGCTTATAGTTGCCAAAGGACAGCTTTAATTCCTGCTCCCCTTCTTTTTCTCACTAAAATTCTCTGTCTGTCTAGGTGAATGTCCTGGTAGCTGCTTCCATAATCTCTTGTGTTGCCATCCTCGTAGTAATAGTTTACAGCTCCTTCACACTGAACTATGGTGAAGAGGAGGAGCTGATTTCTGCCCCAGTCCATGGGATCCATACTGTAAGTACTGACATCATGATTATTACTGGGGAACATGGCACCCTTCATCTGCTAGCAGTGCCAGATGTGGCTTACAAACAGAACCAGACTTCTAGGAGGGGCGACACTAGGTCAGGTTGGCTGCTTTTGCTTGTTAGTGCAAAGGGGTGGTGTGGGCTGAGCCATGAGAAAATTCTGGTGCTGCTCAGGGGAAGCTGCTGAGAGTATCCCTGGCCTGGTTTGAGATGGTGGGTGCAAGGCTTGAATCTTTCCAGCCAGCACTTCAGGTGACAAAGTTACAGCAGCTACAGGTCAGCTGGTTAAACCTGGTGTTATTTCAAGTGTATCCTCCGCAGTAAAGCTGAGGAGAAGGAATGAAGCCCTTTTGTATCTCCAATCTACAAGCAATTGCTTGCTGTGGGGGTGAAGGCATTCCAGATGGACGAAGCTGATCATTAGTTTATTGCAGGGCAAATCAAAATGCCAGGCTGCATAAGGTGCAGTGCAGCAAAATGATGTTTCTCATATTCAGTGTGAAGAATAGCAGCCATTCCTTGAGTTTTTAGTAATTGTCAAAGCCATTTACAAACCCAATGCCATTGCACAGCACCTCACATTTAATCAGCAGCCCTCTTTCACTGCTTGCTCTGTTTGAGATTCATACTTGGCTTGTTTTTCAGAACACAGAAAAACCTTAAATAACACTGACTACGAATCAATCTCCCATCATGCCATCACAGCATTCTCACAGTCATTAGATTATTTTTTGGTGGAGAGCGTCACTTTTTGAATAGTGTCACTTTCTGAATACGGCTTTACCGTCTCCTTTTCTGTTTGCAGAGCTTCATACTCAGTAAAGTTGTCAAGGGTGCTAACATAGCCATGCTGGCTGCATCCATCTGCAGTGCCTTTCTTGTACTGGCTATGGCTTACTTGGGATGCCGGAGCCTTCCACGCTGCTCCTGCTATGACAGTGTCACTGGGATGGTGAGTGAGGAGCCTAGGGCACGAGTTTATTTCTACTGAGTGTGGGTGGGAGGGGAAGAAACTGGGGACAAGGTGTGTTTCTCTCCTATAAACCTTGTCTCAGCTCCTACCTCAGTCATGTAGGGCTAATTCTAAGGAATTAAGTGGGATATTAGAATGGTTTTATATTTCTTTTATTTTCCTTTTACTATCTCCCTCTTACTTACAGTCTCATGTAAGATCTAATATAAGTTATCTCTATTTTCCAAACCATTTGTGCTGAAGCTACTCTGGCCCCTTTTCCCATAAATTCCTGCATTCCTCAAAAACTGCTCCTCTCATCTTTAAGCCAACAGTTGCTTCTGGTGCAGCATTACAATGACTTACTGATACTTACACTGGAGCTTCAAATTCAGTAATAAAAATATCTCCTGTGCTGTGTGTGAAATGTAGGGGTGCTGACATACGTATTTTACTCCTCATGCATGAGGAGTCTACCTCAAGTGATTGGGCACAGGGTATCTCTGCTAAGGGAGCTCAGTAAATAAATAAATACCAGCTACTTCTCCACTAGAGCAATTCTGATGCTGTACATGTACATCCAACCATTTAGTTTGGTAGGGAATTAAAGGGTGCAGGCCACAAGGCAGCTGTTCCTGACTAAAGATGTGAGGCTGCTTTAAAATGTGTTAGGAGGAGTGGACTGCACAGACTTTTGAAATAAGTTCAGGTGTATCTTCTTGAACAAATTTCCAGGTGAGGTATTTGATGGTGCTGTTTTTTTCACAGGAA
Organism: Donacobius atricapilla; assembly: GCA_013397315.1. NCBI lineage: Eukaryota > Metazoa > Chordata > Aves > Passeriformes > Mimidae > Donacobius > Donacobius atricapilla. The sequence continues at coordinate 223,662 of WBMY01014315.1, forward strand.
TGGTTGCAACCTAGTGAGGACCAAAATCAGGCTGTGGAAATGGTTTGTGCTGTACAAAGTGAGTAACTCTTTTGCCTCCACATACCTGGATGTTCACCAGGGATGAAGAAGGAACATTCTGAATAAGGTTTACATCCCAGGCCAAAATCCTGACAGCCAAAAGGAACTCAGGATTTTGTGCAAACGTCTATACTATGTTTAATGGTTTTCTCTTTCTTTGCTCACACAGGCTCTGGGGGGAGAATTTTTAACTTCACAGATCGGTTTCCAGCACTGGATGTAGATGCAGAAGATGACACATCCAAACCTCCACCATATATCAGAATGACTTGAAAAAATGGCCGAACATTTTGTTCAAATGCGGCAAGAGAGATGCAAGGAGTTCTTAATCTTTAAAGATGGTTAAAGATGCACTTTTCCTTGGCCATTTGAAGAACACAAACACATAGAGCAAAACTAGTGAATGCCCAACACTGAGCAGAGATCACAGCACAGAGGGAAAGATCTGCAGATGATTTTGAACTTTCAGACTTTGTACAGTGAAAATACCTCATTGCCTCTGGAAAGTGAGAGCATTTTTTTCCTCCAGGTTTTATACTTAATTCATGTCTTATTTCACTAGAATTCTTCATGTAATTTGTGTAGCAGTGCCAGCCTTAGGCTTTTAAATATTAAATACAATTCCTTTTTCTTCAACTGCTATCTCGATTTCTCCCTCTTACTGCATGAATTATTTGGATAATAATGAAGGACACACTTCATCCTTGAGCTTCAGAGTGTTTTCCTTTTCTTCTTGGTAGGAATGGGGGCAAGTAAAGTTTTTGATATGAAACCTTACTAATGCCATTCAGGTACCTCTGTCAAAATGTGGCTTTTGTGGGATGTATGTGTCAGCACAATTAGTTTTAGCACTCAAGTGTAACTACAGAGTGTGGCAAGAACTGGAACTGCAGTAGCTCCTCTTATGAAGTAACTTGAATACTCTTAAATTCAGTCAAATTTTCCTATTTTGTAGATTGAAAGTTTAAAAGAAATCCTTATAGTAGGGCCCATTCTGCTAAAACTTATTACAGATCTAGACAAAGGTGTTTTACTGTATTTTCTCTAGGGGACCTCTTCATCTTCTAGGCCAAGGAACTACAGCTTCCAGTCAGGTTCTGTCATCTCCAGAAGTACATAGAATTCCCATATGTACTTTATGTTTCACTTTTAGGTGAATATCGAGTGTTTAACTTGCCTGCAGACCTTGAACAGGGAGTGGTAGATGACTTATCCCATCATACAGGTTAACATAGCACTTGAACAGGGCCTGGAAAATAAGTTCCCATCTTGAGAAAGTGGGTAGTAGGGTAAGTCATGCCCACCATGAGGCATGTAACTCCAGGAGTGAGCTCGTATAAAACTTCTCTAATTGCAGCAAGTAAGGTGTCTTCCATGGTCCCAAGAGAAGAGTTGTTCTTGATTTCTTTTTCTCTTTAAAGACTGAAGTCCTTTTCATAACACTGGTAAAGAGACTCCAATACCTAAATGGCTTTAATCTAAAGAAGGTGGGTTTAGATTAGATATTGGGAAGAAATCCTTTACTGTGAGGGTGGTGATACCCTGGCATAGATTGTCCAGAGAAGCTGTGGATGCCCCATCAGTGAAAGCTCAAGGCCAGATTGGATGGGACTCTAAGCAACCTGATCTAGTGGAAGGTGTCCCTGCCTGTGGTTGGAGGTGAGGATGAGGTGATCTTTAAGGTCACTTCCAAACAATTCTATGATTTTGTAATGATTCTATGAAGATGTTACACAGCTTTTGTTGTAATCTTGAACAGAGAAATACTCTGAGCCACATATTGAGGAAGTCCCGGTGAACTCTGGCACCCCTTTGTGTGTAAGGTGCTTGCCAAGTGTATCTGTTACTGACTTTAACCATTTAAATTATTAATGTCTGGGGATATCTCAGATCAAGAGAGCAGCCCCAACCACCAGGCTCCCTCCACAGCCCTTCTCAGGCCACATATTCACTGCCCAGCTTCAGCCAGGTAAGCTGTCCCCATCTTTGGGTGCTTGGGCCAGTAGCTTAACTTGGGAGGCTTAACTATGTACCACAGTAGCCAAATTCTTGCTGACTTTGGCTCTGAATACCTTCATTACCTTGCCTGCAGAGTCACAGGATGGCTGAGGTTGGAAGGGACCTCTGGGGACGAACTGGACGAACCCTCTCCTATGCCAACCAAAACACAGCTGGTTTCTTGTTCATTTGAAGGTGTTCATGTTTTAATTGCTTTAACAGATTAATTCAAATGGTATGAACCAAAATGGGATGCCGTGCCTTTTCCTCTGAAGTAGTGCCTATCAACAGGCATCAAAGCACTGAGTGTGGCTGCTCTCCCTGTACTCAGATGCTTCTGCAATCAAGTGCTGGGGAGTTTCTTCTTGATTAACACAAGCCGCTGTTCTTGTACATTAAAATAAAGTCAGACTCCCTCAGGGGGTATTGGGCTCACTGATAGCTGAAAGCAGCTTGGCTGTGGTTAGTCTTAAACAGATTTTGCATTGCTAAAATGCACTGCTCAGCCTCTGCATCATTTCTGGGTGGGAGTTACAGTCCCATCCACAAGTGCTGTCCCATAACCAGTCATTGCAGTGTGACATACTGAGCATAATTCAACAGCATGTGACTGCTGCTTGAACAGAACAATTTGCTTCTACTCTGAGCATGCAGAGCAACACGTCATCAGTCCTTGTTCAAATGCTGTGCTAATTCCATCGGCTCAGGCAGATAATTCCTGGGATGAGGGTGGCAGTGCCACCATGGCTGCTGCAGGTCAGGTCTTCCCGGCACTGCTCTGGGGCACAATCCAAGTACCCAGCCCAGCTCTGAAAGCCTTTGATCAGTGGCATTTAGTGACAGGAGTGGCAGGTACTCTTTTGGCTGTGAAACAGCCTTAGCAGCACATATTGAAGTCTTTGGGTGTGAAAGAAAAGTGTGCTCTATGCTACTTCTGAATAAAAATGTATGCAATTGATTTATCAGCCGCTCTAAGCTGGCTGATTTTTTACAAAGTCTTCCCAGTGGTGCAGCTATTGCAGGTCACTCATAGACACATGATTTCAACAGTTCTTTCCACAAAAGTGGGGGTTTCCAGAAAAACAACAGCTGCAGAATGGAAATTGGTGGAAACTGATTATCAGTTTAACATTACACCTCTTTGGTTAGTGTTGCAGAAAATAAGACTCCTGACTGCTGTTTCCAGGGCTGTATTTAGATCCCGTTCTGTATAAGGGGTACAGTGCCTTCCCAGAGCCTGCCTGCATCTCCAGGGATATTCCATGGCTTGTATCTCCCCCAGCTTTCACTGGTGGAAGTCAGGTGGAGTTATGGAACCCCATTATGGACCCCAAGCCTTTTGTGCTCACCTTGTGTCAGCAGTGCTTGAAGGAAGTAAAAGATAAGGCATTTACATAAAAAAAAAAACAAACTTCTTTGTGGGAAGACAGATTGTGGGAAACAGAGATGGTGCTGAAGGCAATCTTGCCCTTGATATATTGCAGCTGTGTTGATTACCAAAGAGTGGGAACAGCCCTGCCCTTACAGCTATGGATGTGATAAAAAGTGAGTTCACTGGAAGGGAGTGGAGTCTGCTGGCTGTTCTGTGAGGACGGATGGACAGACAGACAGGGCAAGATGCTGTACGAGGGACAGACAGGGTCGGCTGGCCATGTTAGGGACAGCAAGGAGTGAGCCGGAGATGCAGAAGGAAGAGAGAAAGAGCCGGAGCTATGCAGAGCTGCCCATGGGATTGCAAATTTTTTCAGCTTTCAGAAAAAGTATTAAAGACTTAGAGATACCAAGGTGCTGATACTTAAAGCCATCTGAAGTTTTATTGAAGCACTCTGAGTGTCACGGCCATCTCGACAACCACGCCTTTTACCTCAGGTAGGCTGAGACAAACATTTCCCTGTTCCCTGAGGCACAGAACAAGGTACATTAAATCCCCAGGCGGATAAAAGCAAAGCCTGCCAGCCCTCTCCATTAGCAGGGGCCAGAGATAATCACCCACAGCTCAATCAGAAGGTTAATCAGGGAAGCTGATTCTGGAAGTTAATGTTCAACTAAGGGCAAAGAATTTTTTGAACTCATTTCCTCAACAGAAGGGACAGGAGGTGCAGAGGAGGAGGGAAAGAGGAGGGATCCTCATCATGGTGAGGATCAGGGAACCCTTTCAGGGACTTTTTTGACAATAAGCCCATCTGGGATTTAAAAAAAATGTATCTTTTTATATTTTTAAAAAAATTATATCTGATTTTTTATTTTTCACAGATATATGTTTTGTGCAGTTCCTGCCCTGTGCTGCTGAGCTGCTGGTGTTCAGTCTTTGCTAGGCACAAATGCCTTTCCCCTGTGCTGGCAAAAGGCAGTGAGAAATCACAGTCCTGTATCTCCATAGCTCACCCTGTTTCAGCACATAGTTGGAAATTGAAGCAAAGCTTCACTATAGGTAGATGAACTGGTCTAAAGTATTTTGAGTGGGGAATACATAGATCTTGCTCATTAAACATGCTGCTGATGCTGACTGCTAGGGAAAGGCAGGCTACAGAAAAGAGCCTTAAAAGAGCTGGTAAAAGACAGTAGTAGTAAAAATTAAAATACAGATATGTTCTAAAAATGGGAAGTGATATTTGCCTGCGGCTGAGAGGAAGATTATTCCCTTTTTTGGTTTTAGGAGTTTTTCTTTTCTTACACTCCGTAGAAACCCCACCTAATATAAGAAGCACAAGATGCATTTTTTGGAGTCAGACTGTGCGATTTCTTGTTTCCTAGGATCATAGAACCACAGACTTCTTTAGGTTTACCTTTAAGATCATTGAGTCCAGCTGCTGATCCTTATAGGTCCCTTCCAAACTGAGATATGATTCCATGATTCTGCAGCACTAACAGTGTGTAAGTACGGGGGAAAGTCACTGAACTTGCCTCTAACTTGAGGAGGGAAGCCCATTAAAGCAAACAGCATTTCCCAGCCTTCCCTAGCAGCTTCTCCATAAAAACAGGAACTGCTTTGTCCTGCACCTTTTCAGGTTAGTCTAATCCAAGCACATTATCCAGCTGCACAGTTTCACTTGCACTTTCTGAGCTGCTCCAGTAATGCCTGCCTGCCTTCCTTCCTTCTTTTCATAGTTACAGCTTCAAAGTTACAGAAATGTGTGTCCTCTTTCATTGACCTGACATTTATGTCAACTTAAAATTACTTTGTTTCATAGTTCACGTTTCATCCTCTGCCTTCTGTCCACTTCATGTTTTTAAGTACACTCATCACTTTCTTCTTTAGTCGATATTAGTTGCTGTACATCTTATGCTTATGGTGAAACAGTACATGCAAATATTGCTAAGCCCTTGTCCCTTGCCCAATAACCGTAAGACTGATTCAGGATGACAGATGGTGTTTTCAGTTTCTAAATTCTTTACTCTAAACGTATCTTACAGCAGTTGCTTCTGTGTTCCTTATTTTGTCTGATGCAGGCAGCTTCCCAACCCTGACCGACCCAAGTTTTTGCTTCATTCAACAGTTCTTCACCCATAAAGCCTGACAGCTGGAGCCTTAAAGCAGATGCTAGAGCTGGGATCCCACCAGCGTCATGTACCACTCATCAAAAAAAGAGTTGCAATTCCACACAGCACTCCCCCAAGTGTTGCATTATGATGCAGAAGTATGTACGCTTATGGTAATGCGAATATACATGTTTTCTGGCCATCATTTTTGATATATATATAGAATATATCATATATCTTTATTTACCCTCTACTATCATTTATTTACTCTCTACTATCATAATGAAATATACCTATTTAATGACAGATGAAAGTATTGAAATCAGCTCTTTCAGGTGAGGTGCATTTTGACAAAAGCACAGTGAGCCTTGAAGCAAAAGACAAGAGCTGCCAGCCTTTGTGCTTTTTAACTGCAGCATCACCGTGACTCGGATATTAGGTCATTATTGAAGCTAGCACTCCGAGGCAGTCATGAGGATGCACAGGAACTTGAAAACCCTCTCTGATTGGCACGTGCTTTTCTTAATCCACAGCTGAATCTTTGGTTGCTGAAGCCAGAAGCCCTTCTCTGTCTCTAATTTATGAGTGTGTTAAAAATACCTTGAAGTAAATAGAAAAGCTGTTTCACGTATTTTAGGGTCAGTTTAGTCTTTTCCTCTTTGTCTGCCCTTCCTTAACTGAAGAAAGGTCCGAGGGACAGAGGATTATGAAGGGCAAGGCGTCGTACCTCAAAGCCCCCTGTAGTAGTCCAAAGCATTTCAAGTGTTTTCCAGTACAGGAGTGGGTGTGAAGGATGTGGGAATGACCAGGCTTGGAGAGGATAAATGGTTTGCAAGTGCAGCTTCTGCTTTATGACTCCTGATTTAGAGGCCCAGCGCGATGTTTTTAGCAGTAAATCGTTAAGCATTTTCAGAAAGAGGGAGTTCAACATATTGCCTCACACCAGCCTTTTTTTCTGCCTGTGACCTTTCCAAAGGGGCAGTTCAAACAGTAAAATAATAGAAAAGGAAGTACTGAGCTGAGATCAGGGTCTTATGACTCTTAGTTTTCCTATGCACAGAGCTTCACTCAGCCTGGCCTTGAACACTTCTGGGAACGGGGCATCCACAGGTGCTCTGGGCAACCTGTGCCAGCGCCTCACCACCCTCAGAGGGAAGAACTTCTTCCTAGTAGGGAGCAGCATATTTGCTAAAGGCAGGCCAGGAGAAGATGATGCTGTTTGGGGTTTTTTTTAATGATAACTGGCGTTGCTGGGAAATTTTTCATTAATTTCAAATGAGTAGCTAAGGATTCAATAATTTGTGATTGGCATTAAGCAGTGATGATTGAGCAAGGCAGGAAACAATACTGCCAATAACATCCCCCCAGGGACTGTGCACCTCGGGGCATGTCCCTGGATGACCAGCAGCTCTTACTTGCCTTCCTTTGAGCGCTGGGAATAGCTTCCAGAACTACAAGGAACTGCCTTCAGCACGGTCTTCTGTTTTGCAGGTGGGAGGCTGTGCAGAGCCCGGTGAAGCCCAGAACATCCCTGGAAAGCAGCAGCCATTCTTCCTCTCTCAATGCCTCTTCACAGCCCTCACTGATGACGCCATTCAGCTGGATAAATGAGGCCTCCTTCGGGCAGTCAGCATCAACAGAGGAAGAAGAAAAAAATCCCACATCCTCAGATTTTCCTGTGAGTCCTAGAATAATGACAACTTCTGATGTTATTTATGACTTTAGGTTTAAGATTACGTGTTGGTGTTGTATTGATTTGCACAGAAAAAACAGACTATTACGTTAAAAAGTAACAATATTATTATATCTGGGAATTGCAGTGTTAAGCAACATCAGTCAATGACCTCAAAAGTAGATCTCTGGAGAAAAAAAAGAGTATCAGAAGCATACATTCTGGTGGAAGTGGAAATACAGAGGGGACATGGATTATGACTTTCAACAAATTTGTAAGAGTTAGAGAGGTTTTATTTCTGAATAAGACTAGAAGAGTAATGGAGAAGACTCCTTTAGGGTCTTGACTTACATCCAAGGGTCAGTAATCGCTATTTTTATAACTGTTGTATCACTTGCCATTCTTCTGGAATCTGAAGTAAATACTGAACGTGCCTCTGAATCATCAGGTGGGTGCTTTAGATGCCTCAGTATCACCCAGAGTCATGGCAAGAAAGCACTGACAGTAGTCCAAGTATTGTGACAGTCTTTTTCGTAAAAATTGTCACCCGCAGAGACAGAAACTAGAAACTCTTTTAATTCTCTCACAGCATTTTTTTAACCATAAAGAATTATATTATAATTCCTATTATAATTACTGAAAACAAGTGATAACCGTTTGTGGCAGAGCCAGTTTATTAGGTTTCTGGGATTGTGCCTTGCCTGCCCCCAACACATACAAAAGAAGCCAACTTTACAGTCTGGTCAAGTGAAAATACACATACAAAGTATTCAGTACTCTGACATCCATTCTGTGGGCACAACATCACCACTGAAAGCCAGGGAGCAACACTGAATCCTGCACTACCGACCACGCTGCCTTCGTGGTAGAACCATTAAAACATGCTTTGTGCTGAACATGGAATTACACACTTGAACACCATTTCCACACAACTTTCATGACATGAGGGCCCTTATTTACAAGTTGTGATAACTCAAATAAAACGTAACAGATGTGCAGGTGTTTCAGGTCAAATTGAACAGTAACACTGCGGCTACATTATTTTCTGACCCCAACCCCCAACCTGACTGACTGACTTAAAAATTCTTAACTCTGGGATATTTTTAAATTAAAAAAAAAAAACAAAACAAAACACTTCATGACATATTTAGTATACAAATAATTAAGAAGGATCCTTCTCAGAAAAAGGATTAAGGACATGAGTGAAAAACAATCTGTCCAAGAGGACTGTAAACCATATTCCCTTATCATAGTATCAATATCAATTTAAGATTAATCCTTTTCTTAAAGAAATCATTAAGGACACTAGTGTTAAAAAGGTGATTGTTTCTGAAACAACTGTAAATTCTAGTCATGTAAGGTTCAGAGTGAATACAAAAGCTCCCTTTTACAAATGATTCCTAAGCAAAAATACTGTCACAATTGAAGCAGCTTTATACAGGAAAAAGTATTACCTTTTGTTTAGATTCTTTTTAAACATCTTAATCATATTACACCAAATGAAATACTCTTTCAAAATCTAGAAAAAAGTCAATGCAATTTTTTTTTTTTGTATAAGTTGCAATGAAATTACATCTTAAGAATGGTAATAGTTTACATAACAGTTATCTTGTTTCAGTAATTTGTTTCTAATGCAATTATTAGGGCAGCAGCTTCTGAACTAGCCCTTCCATTTAGTTTCTAGTAAGCAACACATGCTACACGTTGCCAATAGAAAAATCTTCATTTATACTTCAAAAACTAAGTCACAAAACACAGTTTGACGTGGCACGTGTATGAAGTCATAGACTGCGTTCTATGGCTTACATTTCACTTTATGCAACTATGTGCAACTTAGCACCATTTTTATTATGAAACTTGACCTTATTATGAAACTTGATCTTCAGACAGAACTGAAAAAAAGCAGTTGCAACTCTGAGAAGAGGACAGAGTGGTTCAAGAGGAAGAATTTCCCTCATCTAACCCCTACCAGCTCACATTAGTAATGCCAAGGATGCCCTACATAGTCACATTATACATGCAGGCTTTTGTTCAAAAATCTGTAACAGATGATGTACTTGGTAGATTTACTCTGTATTTCAAGATCCAATTTAGTCTGTGTTTGGAATTATTTTAAGAATGTACCATATTCCTAAGCATTCCCATTCCTGAAATATGTTATCAAGTTGGCTTTTCAAGATATTTGAGAAGCACTCATTATTCCTTACAGCCCTGCAAACCCTGATCTTTGAAAACTAGTATGCTTTTGCCAAATTCAACCCATCTTTTACTTACTCAACTGTTTTTACTTACCCTGAGACACTCAACTCAAATACAGCACCTTCAGAAATATGTAATTTAATTTTATATATTTATTTTAATAATTATATAAAATTAATTTACATTTCATAATTTAATAATTTAATAATAAGATCAGAAAACTTATGGATAGATAGAGTCCCAATTTTACCATAAATCTTGTGCAACAGTATTTTCCAGATGGGTTAACATAACACAGTTTGGTATCACACGCTAATTATAAAAAACTAATGGAGTTTTAAGTACCAAATAACTGTCTAGAGGTACAGAGAAGTTAGTCAATTCAGTTACCACTGCCATGAAGAAACAGACCAAGTTCATAGTGGAATGACAGGCCAAAACCTAGCAATTTGCACGGACACTGGCAGCCCAAACTTTGACAGACTTGGTTTTGCTTTTATAATAAAAAGGTACCTGCTTTCTAATTTGTTAGAGGTCACCTAGTATTCCTTCATATGACAAAAAACTCCTCAAGTTCCCTGGTGGTCACAAAAGGCTCTTCCTCCTACATTATTCCAATGTAAGTAGCAACCAAAATTATTAGTAAACTGGCCTACTATTTATAATCTTACCACAAGTGATGAGAACAACCTCAGGCAGCAAGAGCTCAACTAGAATTGCTTTGTCAAAACTTGACAAAGTGAATATGTTCCCATATATTTATAGTGAAACTTTAGTAATTCAGAAAGTACAATTACAAAGTGCAAGAGCATAAGATGGGCACATCTACACCAGGAAAAAAAAAATTTAAAAAACACATTAAAGTGCCAAAGAGATTTGCTATAATTGCTACCAAAACCTGGAACTTTGCCAAGACCATAATTTTGAAGCACTTGCAAACAAGACAAGGTGATAGCCAGTGACAATCCTAACACCAGCAGGATGTGATAGGTTTTGGTTCAGGCTTTATATGTATTTCATCATGATCTGGGGGTTGACTAAGCATTAATGGCTTGTGACTTTTAAGCTTGTGAGCCAGTGTCATGAATATGGCCTCCACATGGTCATTGTCATTGGGGTTCTTGGCAGAGGTTTCAAACAACGGCATGCTGTGAGTGTCAGCGAACTTCTGGGCCAGGTCCGTGGGCACCTGAATAGCGCTTCTCAGGTCACACTTATTTCCAACCAGAATCCGTGGGATATCATTGGCAAGAAGGTGCTGTTTGCATTCCTCTATCCAGGAGGGCAGGCTGTGGAAACTGGCAATGTTTGTCATATCATACACGAACACCACAGCGTGTACATTCCTGTAGTAGTGCTGCACCATGCTCTTCCTGAAGCGCTCCTGGCCTGCAGTATCCCACAGCTGTATCTGAAAACAGAATGAGAAGGAGAGGAAAAAATATTTTATTACTCAACATAGCAAAATAACAAAACGCAACACAAATTACCTGTAGTGAGGACAGTTACATAATCACAGGAACCTACTCTTCTGAATGTATCATATTGACAAGTTTGTGCAGATGAAAACTGCTGCATTCACACAATTTCAGAAGCTTTGGCTTTCAAAGCTGCTCACAAGTGAGGCCAGGAGGAATGATGACACAACTTGAGAGAAAATACAAATTTCTGAAAGTTTACTGGAGCCTGTACTTTTAAAGATTTTTATAAAAACAAATCCTGAAGTCTTAGCAACAGCACTTTCATTTGAAAACTAAATATATGTTACTTCCCAATACAACTCTCAGCTGACATGATTTTTGTTATTGCCAAAAACAATCTCATCTTCCCCAAAATTTTGTTGTTAGCATGACATTAACTTCTATGTAAAAGTAGGAACAAATCAAACCATGCTTGATTTCAACACCACCAACAAAAACAGGAGAAAGAATCTTTCTCTGCAATGTGTTGGAATCAAACCCTCCTGTGATGAATATCTAACTTACACTTATTTAAGTGCTTAAACTGGGACCTTACTATTGTTTGTAGTATCAAGGCATGCATGAAAGGAAGAAATTAAAAAGTATATGTTGTGAGAAGTAGAATTATAAAAGGCCTCATAAAATCAGGCCTGCTCTATTAAATTAATAGCTAGCCTGTCATCTCTTCTAAGTGCAGGTAAGCAATTTGCAAGTTCCCATGTGAAAACAATCTTGATATGAAAGGTCTATTAACACAACAACCTATTCTTGGGTTGAAAAATAAGGGCATCTGTGTAAACAACAGGATCTGTTCCATGAGAAGCCATAAAGGAAAAATGTAAACAACCTGAATCTTAGACCGTACACACAAATCACCCTCTGCCCAAAACTGAAGTACTAAGAGAACTACCCGCCCAATGTGTGCTGCCCACGAGGTGTGTGATAACTGCATAAAAGCAGATCTGTGAATAAAGAATTGGCTTTTCCGGCATGAAGAGAACGGAGTCCCGGCTAACTTATTACAAGCTCCGATGACCCGACCCGAGGGCGGGAGGCGACGGCCGAGCCCGCCGCGCACAAGGACGCGGAGCCAAGCCGAGGCGGGACTCGAGAGGCGGCAGGCACAGAGCCGAAATCCCAGCAGCGAAAACACCAAGGAGCGAAGGCAGGGCTGCGCCTCCAGCCGGCCGCGGGACGGCACTAAATCCGCACGGCCAGGGAGCGGCCGGCGGAGCGAGGAGCGCGCAGAAACCAACACAGAAAGCACCACAGCTCCCGGGAAGGCGCCGCCCGGGGGCAGTGAGCACGGAATGACAATGCATTGCGTCCAGTGAGACATGGCGAGACCTCAAAACCTTCTCCCCATGGGGAGACCTCACGGGGGGAGTCTCAACACCTGTGCTGAGGGTACGGGAGAGCACGGCCCCGAGCCGGGGCGGAGGAACGGCCGAAGCCGGGCGGCAGATCGCGTCCGGGGAGACGCGGGGCACGGTCTGAAGGGCCGCGCAAATAGGACGAAGCGAGCGGCGAGGGAGCTCGGACCGGAAACTGCACGGCGGCCACCGAGACGGGCCGGGGGAGACAGCGGCAGAGCCGCCCCGCGCGGGGCAGAGTGGAATTACGCGCCGCGCGGTACGGAAACACGCGCCGCGCCGCGTAGTATGGAAATACGGGCCGCGTAGTATGGAAAAATAAACGCCACTCTGCACTGCATGGAAATACGGGCCGCGCAGTATGGAAATACGTGCCGCGTAGTATGGAAATACACACCACGCTGCACTGCATGGAAATACGTGCCGCGCAATATGAAATTACGCGCCGCGTAGTATAGAAATACGTACCGCACTGCATGTAACTACGTGCCGCGTAGTATGAAAATACGCGCCGCGTAGTATGGAAATACGCGCTGTGCTGCACTGCGTGAAAATACGTGCCGCGTAGTATGAAAACACGCGGCGCGTAGTATGGAAACACTGCACTGCGTGAAAATACGTGCCGCGTAATATGAAAATACGCGCCGCGTGGTATGGAAATACGCGCGGCGCCGCACTGCATGGAAATAGGCGCCGCGCAGCATGGAACTACGCGCCGCGCCGCGTGGTATGGAATTACGCGCCGCGGCGCGCAATCTGGAAGGACGCGCCGCGGATGATGGATTTAGCGCCGCGGGAGATGGATTTACGCGCCGCGGGAGATGGATTTACGCGCANTCCGGGCAGGGAGGTGGGAACCGCAAGCGCTTGGTGCCTTTTTATCCCTTTGTTTTCGCTGTTTTCCTCCTATTGCCCCGTGCGGCCTTTAGAGGGGTTCTGTGCTGCTTTTCCCCTCCGCTTTTCTCCCGCGGGTGTTCGGGGGCCGGCGGGGATGCAGCAGCCCCGGCAGGGGCGCCGCCGGGGCCGCCCGGGTNGCAGGGCCGCGCCGGGGCCGCACGGCTCCCACCGCCGCCGCTGCCCGGGCATTCCGGAGTTAAGGATCCAATCCCTGCCGATGTGAGCGCAACACGGCGCCCTTCGCTGCTCCCTTCCCCCCGCAGCAGCTGCAAGGGGGCAGCGGCCGGAGTTTTCTTTCCCTTTTCCCCTCCTCTCCCTTTCCCCTGCGGGCAGCATCGCCCCCTGCTCCAGCCCGCAGTGGTTTCTGACTGCCTCTGCTCAATGAAGCTTTACATATTGTATTTGTGTGCCTTGAAAACGTGTTGATATAGGGGGGTTTTGTTTGTTTGTTTGTTTTTTGTTAATTTTGTTTTATGATAGAAAGCAGTAAATGCAGTGCCTTATTACCTTTCAAAGAGCTCAACATAGTCTGATTCCTTTAACAAGAACGTTAACAAATTTGCCAGATGAAATTACACAAAATACAACTTTGAATAATGCCATATTTACATTAAAATTTTGGGAAAAAGATCATTAAATCCCAAGCCTGAGTGTACAACAACAAAGCCTAATGGATTTATTAACTTAAAGAGAAGATATGCATGTGTTTTTATTATCAACAGGTTAAAAGTAGTCATCTGTTCACTTGATCAAACATCAATTGCCTCTGAGAAAATGAGGCCCAGTGAGAAATTACTACACCGCCACCCAGCCTTTGGAATCAGAACAGGAGCAAAACCAGGACAGCCAGAGCATGGCTGTGTCTGGAGATTGACAGAGGAAACTTGTCAACAAAAGTCTTATGTCACCATCATGGTATAGTGCTCCTACTAACCTTCTTCAGCTATTCCATGTTTCAGGCTCTCAAAATGACATTCAGTGATGTCAAAGATCAACATTTCCAGCTAATGGAATTTCTCCTGAGTCTGAATTATTTGGACTTTAAAACATCGGTCATTTACCTCAATTTCCCCTAGAGGCACTGGGCATTATTTTTATTTCTCTTATGCTGCAAGACTCTGTGTCTTTACAGTCATTAAATACATGACTGTATTTAATAAATTTTGTTGATTGTAATTGTTTTTTTATGTATCTTGTCCCATATTTAATAGACAACCAGTAATAGCCTTAATAAGATGCAAATTGTTTTCACATCAGAACATACAAGCTTTTTAAATAACTAAAAAAGGAGGAGATGTTGTCAGAGGTAGAAGAATTATAAAAGAAAGGCCTCAAAATCAGGCTTGCTCTAGTAAATTAACAGCTAGCCTGTCATCTCTTCTAAGAGCAGGTAAGCAATTTCCAAGTTCCCATGTGAAAACAATCTTGGTATGAAAGGTTCATTAACACAACAACCTATTCTTGGGTTGAAAAAGAAGTGCAACTGTGTAAACAATAAGATCTGTTCCATGAGAAGCCATAAAGGGAAAAAAGTAAACAACCTGAATCTTAGCCCGTACACACAAATCACCTTCTGACCAAAAACTGAAGTACTAAGAGAACTACCAGCCCATAGGTGCTGCCCGTGAGGTGTGTGAAAACTGTATAGAAGTTCTGTGAATAAAGAATTGGCTTTTCCCTCATGAAGACAATGGAGTCTCAGCTAACTTACACAGTAAGTATAAACCTCCTGTTAGCTTAACATGTGACTGTCATTTCCAGGTACACACCACTCTGTCCAAAGATTGAACACAGGGGCTAGAAGCTTAGTCAGAATAGAAAGATATTCAGAAAAACTGAAATATTTTCACATTTCTGGGGTCCAGATTGAAACAAACCAAAATAAAACAAGCTTTGTAGCATCAGCAGATGTAAGCAACAGCAAATAGAAATTTTAAATAGATTGATCATCCTGTGTAATGGAAGCCTGGAGTCCTCAGACATGTAGACAATGCAACAGAATTGTGCACGGTGATGTTTAAACAAACTTGCGTCTCAGGAGATAAGGAACAGCAGTCAGAACCCCTTCTCCTACAACACTGCATTACCTGTACACTGCCAGAAATAAATTGGTGTGTGGCGCTGTCACACACACCTTAGTGATAATGAAACATCTGAAAGACATTTGATTTCTTGGGAGAAACCTGAGTCCTGGCTTCCTGTCTGTCTTGCACAGCTGATCTCTAATGGCTGAGGCAGTTTGATTAGTACTTTGGCTTTTGAGCAGAAAATTTTTCCTCCCTGGGAATGAGTTTTCCTTGAGATGCAGAAGTCAAGGAATACTAAATGTTCTGTAGACAATGAAGATAAATCTGAAATGTAATATGTTCTCACAAAAGCCACAGCCGCTATGTAATTGTTGAAATTGTTCTCCCATTACCATAGCTCTGCATTCCTTTGATCCAAATGTTTCAGTAAAACTTCTTTAGAAATAGCAAATATATTGAAAGTTGTCTTGTTTACCCCTTTAACCAGCGACTTTTTACATTAGAAAAAAGGAAGCCCAAGTACAAGGGAAATCTGCTGAGAGCAAGAGGATGCATCACTGATAGAGGGGACCAGAGCATCACATAAAATTGTTTTGAAAGCTGCAACAGTGGAAATATGGTGCAACTGAACAGAAGCAGATGCAAAGTCTTGATAACAGTGACTGACAATAAGGACTTTTTCTTTAAGCACAGGGTTCGTCAGGTTGGAAGTTATTAAAATGGATGACAATCCAGATCCACGAGTCAATCACAGGATGTTATGACTCAGCCATGTGACAGACTGAAGAAAAAAGAGTAACAAATGTTTCGGATGGTGTGACCTTTTTTTCTCCACTATTATGGTCAACGCTGGTTATCCATCCTCAAAAAACCTCAGTCTAGAGCAGGTGGGAATGGCAGCTCCTGGTTGCATCAGGGGATCTGATAATTTGCATGAGAACATCAGAGCAGCCTGGTTTTTGTAGCCTAGTCCAGTTCCCTGCAGCTTTTGATCCAGACACAGAAAAACCCATGTGCTGCTTCTGGAAGGGTCATTAAAACTGTTCGGAAAAGCAAGGCGTGTTGCCCTGGCTCCGATCCCATGAAATGGTACCCAGTTGCAATCTGTCTCATTTTTAGAGTAACGCCCCGCTTTTTGCCAGTGGCATTAGACCCTACACACAACCGACACCATCTCCGTGAGGCTACACAACCAGGCTGAAACAGGCACCTAAGTCTGGGCAAGATTCAGTCACACACCAGGTGAGACATACTTGCAGTTCTGTGCACTTATAAAACATCATAAAGTCAGGAGACTCATAGAAAATGTTCATGAATTTGAGAAATTAGAGGAAAAAGAAGGACAGACTAAAGCAATCCTATGTACAGACAATATTATGTTAAGGAATCAGTATAGATAAATCTTGGAAAATTTATGGAGGGAGTTAATTTTCACAGGCAGGTGTAAGCTTACAGCTCTCTCCCCAGCTTATTCACAGAGCAAAAATCGGCCATGCTTCAGTCAAGCAGAGATCTGCAAGTGTATTGCCAACCTTGGGTAAAGATGGGGAAATTAAATTAAAGGTTTAGAAACTTGCCAGCGAAGCTTAAACTACAGTTCTTCTGAAATTTCATTTACATGCAGCATTCAAGCTTGAAGGGCTTTATCAACTGAGTCCTTTGCATTGAGAGGTAAATCCTTTCCTAATGTTGAAAACTGCACGCTTTAGAAGTTTATCTTTTTCCTCATTCAAGGCGAACTTGAGGAAATGGTTCCATTTCTGACTCTCAGCCCAAATACTTCCTTTTCTGAAAAACAACACTGAAAATGTTCATGTTAACGGGTGTGCACTGAGGAATTAACACAAAGATTACTGTTGCATTGTTAGTCCAGAAAAACACATCTTCAGGGCACCACAGTTTTTATAACAGCCCTTTAAAATACATAGTTTGACTGCTTGGTTTAACAGCATAATTCAGCTAATAAAACTCTACAGAATCAATTGGTCACATTCCCTTGGAAAGCCAAATGGCATAAAAAATATAAATACACTGACTCAGCTATCACACCCCACCTTCAGATTCTGTTCTGTGGATCCACAAAGACTCTTTTCTAAACAAGGATTCACTTTCTGTGTGTGGTTTGTAATACACTGGTAAAAACTTCACTGGCCTTGGTGCTATGTCTCCTTTAAAAAGACATGGGAAAAAAAAATTTGGAATAGCTCAAAGGTACAGAACGTGATGTTTGGACTTGCTTCTTTGGATTTCATTTGCATTTTGCTCTTTTAATGTAGGTCAGTGAAGAGTGACATCATTGTTTTCTTCAATTTTCAATGCTTAGATCAATTGAGGAAGAGAAAAATTTAGAAGGCAGCAAATCCATTTGTTGAAAGTTTAAATTTACTCCTCACATTTAGGCATCAGTGTCTGATATGAACCCGTCAGCCTACTGTACAAGGAGTATACTTGTTCCTATGTCTTGGAATTCTACACAATTGCTTCTATGGGAGACCCTCAGTGAGAAGAACTGTGCTTGTGTTCCTGCCAATGACACAGCACTTTTCCAGCTGTGAGGGAAACAGTCACCGCTCTAGCAGCACAAGAAAGAACCATCCAGCTGGCTGGGGGAAGGGAGAAGGGAGAAGACACTACTTTATAACCTACTTCGATGCAAGAGGAAAAATTCCCTTCAGGGCACAGCAAGGACTACAATAATTTAGTCATCAGACCTTCTCTCTCCTGGTTCAACTGGTGCTGCTGGAGCTGACTGTTACATGTGAGAGAGGCAAAAAGTGAGAGAAGTTGCCAAAACCACCCAAAATCAGTTCAAACTTGACAACACGCCCACCAAGTCCTAGGGTCCTGGCCATAATGATAAAATTTATCCTTTAATGCTGAAACAGAACTTGCACAAAAGTGTCTCAGGAGAGCCTCCTTCACTTCTCCAACTTCCTCAGCCAGAACTGGTTTGTTTTACAGATAACATTCTCAAAAATGCACCAAAACAATCTACAAAAACATATATAACAAAATGGCACAATAACCTATGTGATGCATCTAAGAGCTGGGGATTATGCCATGTTCTTCTTCACTTCTCTCCAACTAAGGTCAGGCATCATTCAGAAGTGATGAAAATGCCAGTGAATTAAGATGGTGCTGAAAAGACAATATTCCTCAGGAGGTCTCTCCTGTCACAGACAGCTACGGACAAAGGAGTACAAAATTCCAGCTATCAGAGAAGAAAAAGTCAGCAGTTTAAAAATAAAACAAAAAAAAAAACCACAGCAAAAAATCCTATTCACCTTTCTTTTTTAGCTGAAAAAGGGTATGACATAAAAATCCCACAAGAGCAGGAAAGCATATTGGCTCTCCTGTTCTTACATATCCTCCACCATTTCTTTAAGCAGTAAATAAGCAAGGAAAAACTATAGCTTTCAGCTATGTAACTGTAAGCTGTAATTATAATGCCGGATGATTAAATAAAGGCCCAAGTACAAGCACAAGACTACTGTTAACTTCCTTTTTCTGCACAACTGAGCCTTCCTCATAGAAACAAACTTTAATACAGAAGCAGATGAGGATTCTGTTTATAAACATGTTAGTAAACAAACCACATTTGAAAGCTGTCACAGAGTATTCTGCAAATGATGGTTTCGATCATCACACAGCAAACTTAACAGATTCCTAAAAATTAGAAGTTGAAACGCATGGCTCAATCCTGAACAATGTTCAATTTCCTAATATTTTTTTAAAGCAAAATTATCATAACAGTGGCACCTACACGACTCTGCGGTATTGAAGGTTAAAACAACTGTGATGTCCGATGAACAAAGCAGCAGAATTTCTCGGAGGCAACACGCTGCTGACAACGGGCACAAGTACAACTAATCTACTGCTAAGAGATCTATATGTAAGTCCACTGCAAGGATAAATTACTGACCAACACTTGCCAAAAGACGCGAGAAGGTCCGGCCTACGGTGGGAACTGGTTCAGCATCACAGAACCCTGCCCCGTGCCAGCCTCTCCAGCAGCAGCAAGGCCGAGCAGCGGGACAGCTCCGGGGCAGACGCAGCCGCGGCCGCCGCCGACGCGACCGCACCGAACGGAGCTCGGAGCTGCG
The DNA here is from genome assembly GCA_013397315.1 of Donacobius atricapilla. NCBI lineage: Eukaryota > Metazoa > Chordata > Aves > Passeriformes > Mimidae > Donacobius > Donacobius atricapilla. The sequence continues at coordinate 242,931 of WBMY01014315.1, forward strand.
GGCCTGGAGAGCCCGTCAGGGCCGCGGCCCGGGGCACGCCGCTGTCGCGGCCGCTGGAGCGCCGTGCCCGCCAGG
>WBMY01014315.1:243161-278964 GCA_013397315.1 Donacobius atricapilla
GGACCCGCCGGGGATCCCTCCCCGAGATCCGGGAACAGCCGCAAAGGGCCCGGACTGCGGCGGGCCGGGAGCCCCGACCCGTGCGGACAGCCTCAGCGCCGCCAAGTGTGGAGTATGTCAGATTTTCGTAGGAGCGGTTGAGAAGGGAGGCTTAATCCGTGAAACAGAGGGCTCTGAGTTACGGCCAGCTGTTCCAAACACAAATTACTCTTTGGTAGAAACGGCTGGTTAAGGTTTAGGGCTGGACAGGCTCCCATGTTCTCAGCCGCAGGGGAGGTGAGCAAAGCTTGGGAAGAAGGGTGTGCCACTGCGGACACAGCAGCTGTCCCGTAGTGCACGCAAAGGATGCAGAATTTAGGGGCCGCAGGGACAGCCGGCAGAACTGCCAAGACAAGGCAGAGACAAACGAAGACAACTCCGTGATTGTGCTGGAATCGGCTCCAGCTGGGTACTCTGCCGGGGGTACTCTGATTTGGGCTCTGTCTGGTGCGCTAAAAGCTGAGTTTAAACAGCTGTTCACAGGGCCTGCCAACAGCTTATTTTGTTCTGGGTTATGGCCAGGAGGACTAAAGTGAATCAGAATTAGATCTGAGCTCTTCAACAGCTCTTCTTTTATTTCAACTTTAAAGGACTTGAAATGGCAGAAGCAACACACCACCTAGTGGCTGAGGTCATTCCTAGTCTCTAGTTCTCGGTTAATTTTAAATGAACGCCCGCAACACCTTGCCAGTGCATTTGCCTCACGATGCTGCTGCCAACAGCCACCATGGTTCCTGTTTTGTTGGCCCTGAGACAGACAGAACCTCCTTCCCGGGGAACACAGCTGGACCCTGGGAACACAGCTGGACCCTGAAACAACGGACTTGGAGTAAATAACCTAATTTAAACCTGAGAGTTTAAATTTTGTCTCAGATGTGGAGGCTTTTATGTGAGCTATTTCAGTGTGGTACTGGAAATTTCATCACTTCTGCTATACTTGAAGGAATAAAGATGTTGATTAGCTCCATACATTCCACCCAGCACAGACTATTTTGGGATATTCCTTTTCCTTTCTAATATATTTGGAAACCAGCAAATGTAATTGAACTCATTTATCGTAACAGATTTAATGAAAAACGCTTCTTGCTATAAAAGCATTTGGAAAAGCTTTTGGTTTTCTTCTTTGGCAAGGACAAGTAATTTTAATGTGCTCTTCAGATGTGCTCAGTGAATGTACATATAAGAGCCTAAATTCACAGCTATTTTTATTTAGCAGATGTAGAATTTTCTAAGAAAGGGGATTCTGAAAATAGTTGCAAGTCTCTGGACTTACTTAGCATTTCAAGAATAGTTATTTCTGTTGTTTCCTGAAGGAATATATTAATGTGTTAATCCCATGAAAATGCAGAAAGTTCAATATCCAAAAATTGTATCTCCTGGGTTTTAAGTTAAGGAACAAATTAGAGGAAAAAAAAGTCTAAGTCTAAGGCTGTGTCATTTACTTGGGTTTTTTTGTTTGTTTGCTTGCTTTTGTTCTGAAGGGATCAAGAAGTTTCCAGGTGATTTAATAACAAGGAAGTCTTAAGGAGAGTTTGACCCCCCCACTAACATGTTTCTTTATGACAAAATACAGATGGCAGAATTGCTGAAGCAGCAAATAGTAGATGGGGTTCAAGGAGCCTGTATGTCAGACTGAAAAAGCAAGTGTTAACACACCCTGTTGAAATCACAAAGTCAAATGTCTCATCTGTCTTTGCACTGAAATGAAGTTTTGACATAGCTGCTTTACCAGAATGTGCCTTTCATATTCACTTCCATGCCCTTGTTCTTGTCAAAACTATAAATCACAAATTTTCTGCGAATTAAAAGCAATAATACCTTTCCCATTTCTAGTTTGTGCTTGGATGTTTTCCTCATTGCATGCCTGGAACGAGCCTTGGGTCTGTCAGCACAGCTGATGTGAATGCTCCGGTAACTTCTGCAGCAAGGGCTTGGCACAGAAACGCGGGCTCTTCACACATCCCAGTCCTGCTGCCGCACTGCATGTCCTGGCTCCGGTGCTGAGCATGCCCTCTGCCCTGGTGGGATGGCTCATCCTAGGGGAATCAGAAAAAACAGGGAGCATCTTAACAGCAGAGCTGCAGACCACCAGTGAGCAGTGAAGTGTGTGTTAAACCAAAAACTGTTTTCCTGTTCTCTCTGTCCCTGTCGTTGTACATACTGTGCTTAAGGGTGTCTGCATGTCTCAAAGGGTCATCAGATGCCACGATGCTTCTATATTTACCAGTGTGCACCAATGCCCCAATAAATCATCCCCAGGCAGCAAACACACCCAGCTGTACTGTGATTTGCCTGCATGTTGAGACCTTGACTCACAAGACTGTAATGGGAGGATATATTATGCATTTTATTGTCTGGTAATGGGTTTTTCTTCCAACAGTTTTATCTCAGAGTATGTTTTTTTTTACTCATTTCTCCAAGAATAAGCTTTCCTCCTTTTCCCAGGCTCACTCTTGTAATGGAGGGCATAGTCCTAGTGTGATTTCAGCTAAAACATCGAATAAAAGTACATACCGTCATGGTTTCACCCCAGCCAGCCACCAAGTCCCAGAGAGTTGCTTGATCACTCCCCCTCCAAAAGGATCAGGAAGCGAATCAGAACAGCAAAAGCCAGAAAACCCACGGGTTGAGATAAAGACAGTTTAATAGGGAAAGCAAAAACCACACACACGGGCAAAGCAAAACAAGGAATGAATTCCCTGCTTCCCATGGGCAGGCAGCTGTTCTGCCATCTCCAGAAGAGCAGGGCCACGTAACGGTGTCGTGGTTTGACACTGGCCCAAAGCCAGGTCACTCACTCACCCTCCCCTGCCATAGCTGGGCAGAGGAAAGGAAAAAAAGGTAACGAAGGGTTCCTGAGTTGAGATAAGGACAGGGAGCGACACTTCAAGGACAAAACTGGCTCAAATTAAGGTTGCAAAGTGAATTTCTTGCTAACAGAATCAGAGGAGGATAATGAGAAGTAAAACAAGCCCTTAAAACACCTTTCCCCCCCTCCCTCCTTCCCTCCGACAGTGCAGGGAGACAGGGCATGGGGGTTTTGGTCACTTCATCACCTGACGTTTTCTTCTGCTGCTCAGGGAGAGGAGTCCTTCCCCTGTGAGGCCGCGGGGTCCCTCCCACGGGAGACTGTTCTCTGTGCAACTTCTCCGGCATGGGTCCACTCCCAACCAGCAGCAGCCAAACTGCACCTGCTGGAGCGTGAGTCCCTTGCAGGGACAGGCAGTGCTCTCAGAACTGCTGGGGTGTGCGTCTCTTCCCACGGGGTGCAGTCCTCCAAGGACAGGCTGCTCCAGCCTGGGAGCACTCCACTGGATCACAGCCTCCTCCAGGCTCTCCCACTCTGGTGTGGGCATCTCCTCCACTGGCTGTGGGTGGATCTCTGCATCCCCCATGGATCCCCACGGGCTGTGGGTGGATCTCTGCATCCCCTGTGGATCCCCACGGGCTGTGGGTGGATCCCTTCATCCCCTGTGGATCCCCAAGGGCTGCAGGGGCACGGCTGCCTCACCATGGTCTCACCACAGCCTCCAGAGGAATCTCAGCTCCGGTGCCTGGAGCACCTCCTGCCCCTCCTTCTGCACTGACCTTGGTGTCTCCATGTTGTTTCCCTCACATGTTCTCACCTCCTCCTCTTCTCTGGCTAGAAGAAAAAAACCAGTGACTTTCTTTGGATTTTCTTCTTAAATATGTGATCACAGAGGCATTACCAGCCTCTCTCATTGGCCCAGTTTTGGCCAGCAGCATGTCCATCTTCAAAGCCATCAGAGATTGGCTCTGCTGGACATGGTGGAAGCTTCCAGGAGCTTTCCAGAGGAGCCACCTCTGTGGCCCCCCTGCTATCACAAACCAGGCCATGCAAAACCAATACACTTGGTAAGACAAACACCTTCACTCCAAATGTGCCCCCTTTCATCCTTCTTCCCCTCACTTTATACACTGAGCATGATGTCACATGGGCTGGAATATCCCTTTGGTCAGTTGGGGTCACCTGTCCGGGCTGTGTCCCCTCCCAGGCACCCCCAACTTCCTCACCAGTGTGGCAGCACAAAAAGCAGAGAAGCTCTTGGCTCTGTATGATCCCTGCTCAGCAACAATAAAAACATCTCTGTGTTATCAACCCTGTCTTCAGCACAAATCCAAAACACAGCCCCATACCAGCCACTGGTACTGCACCCAGGACACCCCCTCTGGAAGAACATCAGTCTTGAAGGTGTCAGCCACAAACACCTGCTTTTTGAGAGGGCTGCAGGTGAGGGAATGTTCAAAAGCAAATACTATGGTGTATTTATGCTATTGAAAATACTATGATCTCACCAGGAAGAACAATTTATAATGTATGTAGAAAAAGAAAAAAAAAATTCCCCAAAATAGATGGGGGCCATGCATCTTATAGTATACATAGGTATGAGACAAAATCTTATTTTCCTGGTGGTTTCCTAGGATGTCCTTTCAGATATCAGATTTATACTATTTTTTACTGTATTCAGAATATAATCCTTATAAATAAGGATAAAACTGCTTGTTTAATACTTATTCCAGTGGCCTCAGTCTTTTCTCTCTTCTTAACACTTGGCAACAGCCAGTGCCTGCTGCCTGGCACTGAGCTCAATTTGTCTCCCCAGCTTCAGCCTAGCTGCAGCACAAGGCTTTTCCTCCTTTTAGGTTAATTTAGGTCACCATACATTTTTCACTTAGCTTGTATGCAATCTGTGTACCTGTCAATAATTTAGAAAAGGCAGGATGGTTTCCATGCCAGCAGAGTCCTGCAATACTAAACAGAACATTCTGCACAAACAAGTTCACTCTGCAATAAAAAAGATTGTTTGGTTATTTTTTTCCCAGCTCAAACAGTTACATTTCACTAAGATATTTGACTGATACTGCAAGTGAAGTGAGATGCAGAGTTGTGAACGTTTTATGATTCCAGTGAGGAAAAGAAATATTTGAAATGCATGATGTAAACAGTCAGAAGCCAAGACTTTCCTATAATTTTATAACATTTCTTGCAGACCATAAAGACAAATGTAAGAAAAAATAGCAAATAATTAATAAAAGCAGCTTAATATAAGGAGTGTCTGGTTTACAGCTTCATATATTTGAAATAAAATCATACAAAAAACATGCATGGGAACAAAACTGTTCCTGCTTTCAGGGACATCTCTGTGGTCCTCTTAGAAGACCGGGGCCTTAGCTCTTGGTTTTGGGAAGTTCAGGAGAAAATACCAGACACTCAGAGAGGCCCCACAAACTCACCACTTGCACTTACCATGGAAATACCAGTCTTGCTGCACGATCCACTCATCAGCCACATCATTGCTCCTCATTTATTATCCTCTAAGTAAAGAGCATTTACACATCCCTTGGGTTCACTCCATGAAGGCAAATTTGGAATAAAGGGCACTTTGTATGCACTCCCACATTTTGAGGGACAAGAGGGGCCACAGAGAGCTGTTGTCTTTCTGCTACTGCACATGGGCTCTTCAGAACAGATTACAGAAGCGTAAGGACAAGGTAGGAAGATCTTTTATACCTAATGGAGTGGAGGGGTACTGATGGACAGCCAAATTTTAGGTATTTACGCAGATAAAATAATGCCAAAGCTGCCAGGCTAACTTGGCTCCTCATAAATCTCCTATGCTTCAAATCACAAGGAGCTTTTCCAGGAATGGAAGGGGACAGTTTCAAACTATGAAAAGTTCAAGGCAGGCAGTTTCCCAGCACAAATGCCCTTCCTCTCCCGCAGAACAATGAAGTTATGGAGGGCATGGATAAGGAAGGGATGTTATTTTTTCGGGGTGTTGGTTTTCAGTAGGGCACAATCTGTGCAAAGGAGCCCTTCCCTGCAGCAAGCTCCCCTTTCCCATCCCAAGGGGTGAATACGAGGATATTGCTGCCATCACTTCAGTATCACACCCGCCTTCCCTGCAGGCACCCACAGCCACAGACCCTGCGAGTGCTGCAGCCCTGCTGCTCCCCGCAGACAGGGTTAATCAGAGCTGTTACTCATTACGCACAGTCGTTAACAAACATCTTTTTTCTAGGCAATCTGAAATGCCAGGTGCACGACACACTGTAGGTTCCCGCATTGCCGCATCAGCAGTCTGCTTGGCTACTACAATTTGTCAGCATTACATATTATTTTGCATTGCTAATTGATTAAAATTGCAAGATACTCTGGGACACTGAATCAGGAGAACTTTGGGATCAGGAGGGTTTATGGCTGTAGAAGAGAAACCTTAGTTTATTTAATCCCCAAAAACTGTATTTGAGGAAAACAGCCAATGCTTCTTCATTCAGTTTGCCTCTGAACGCCCATTTATCCAAATCCCCATATTGGCTCTTTGTAGCCTGAAATAGCAAAGGATGGGCTTTTTTTGTTGTACATAGAGTTAGTTTCTGGGCTAGATCAGACACTTCCCAGCCAGGGTGGTTCTTCCCAGCCTGACTCCAAATAGAATCACAGCCTTTTCCCACCGACTTTTTTTTTTTTTTTTTTTTTTTTTTTTTTTTTTTTTTTTTTACCTTTTTGGAGATCCGCAAACCATTAACAGTTCATCAGCCTGGAAGAAGACAAGGGGAATTAAGGGAACTGGCCGAGGGATCCTTTATTAACAAAGCTGGTGGGCTATCCAAGGAGGACGCTGAACCCTACAAGGAAACACTAGCACTCAAGTTACAAATAGAACTCAGCATTTTTATTCTTTGATTGACTTCCTGCTAGTTTTGATATTTGCTACCACCAGAGAAGAGCATAAAAACACAGTACAACATTGTTAACCAGTTAGGAAGGCTGGAAGAGAAAGCAAATCCCAGTACAATTGCAAGTAACTTGGTGGAGTTTATAATTTAAGATTTTTTTTAACGGATCAGCAATGAAGCAATAAATATGCTGCTGCACAGAACCAACAACAGGATTTAATCGCTAAATTTGTGGTTTATTGCATTACAGTTTAAAACTAAATGTTATCCATCATCATACATTCACCGACCAGGTAAATTACGCTTTTCTGTATGTTTTATGCTAAATGGCTAAAATTATGCAGTAGCCAAACTAGACTAGGACTAGTAGAGGTAGATATCGAATGGGCAGTGCCAGGCAGAAATATTTTGTGAAGGTACTTCCTCTTTCATTATGAACAGTTAGCAGGTTTAACACTTTCAATTAAAACATCTTAGGGAAGCTATTCTAAGACGCTTTAGATTTTGTAGCAATATTTCTCTTGCAATATTACAAACTCTGTGATATTGTCTCGCGTAAAGTGGACAGTTTTCGTCCTCCCAGTTTTCTTCCACAATCCACATGAAGATTAACATACAGAGCTAGAGTCTTTGTGAACATACTACTGGTTTTGTGTGGTGGCTAACAGCTGGCCTGGGGGCCTCAGAGTTATAAATAATCCTAATCATAATTTTATAACTGAAATATAACTAATTGTATCACTACCTCGGTTATTTAACTCGACCAGTCTGGGCCACTGGGGACATGGGCAGCCACTGGCCAGTTAGCTGGGTGGCAATTAATTGAACCAACCAGAGCTGACCGTGAGGACTTCCAAAACCATGTACAGAGAACAGCACTCCAATAGAAGTCGGCTGTTCCCGCATGGACACGGAGTGCCGTCGTGTCCGTCTCCACTGCGGCGGTCCTGCTTGTGCCACCCCACAAGTAATTCACAGTTACAGCTTCCTTGGCATGGGAAGACTGCATTTATAGTATTTACAGCTTCAGTCATCTTTCTAGTAATAAAAAAAAAGCTATTTTAAATTTAATCTAAAATGGAATTTCTATTATGCCACCTCCTTATAAATCACTTCAGTCTTCTTTTGGTGAGCTGCTCTATCAGTTGCTCCTTGCCTTTCCCACTGCTGGCTGTATGCTCCCGGAAAGTGTCTCTGGCCAACACAGCCATTAAAATTAGTGTTTGTAGACTGCAGCTTTAATTTCTAGGAAATATAATCATGACAGCACAGCCAGAGGTTTTGTAAAAGCTAACGCCCTTTGTGCCTCACCTCATCCCAGGACAGCTGGTAACTGGAAGGCTCCTGGAAACAAGAGCCTTTCCCCAGCTCAGCTACCACTTTCCTCCAACTAGAACTTGACCTTTCATTAATGAGTTTATAGAGGGCTCAAATCAATTACTGATACAACCATATAATGACACTATATTTGCACCATTTTCCTTCACAGGACCCCAAAGTACTGTGTTATCACATGAGCATAACTCTGACTTCCACATAGTTCAAGCTATTTTACATTACACTTAGGTAAAAATGGCATTTGTAAAGCAAAATTCCTTAGGGGAAAATATTTCAAAGCTAGCTAGATACTCTGTACAGAACACTTAGAAAGACAGTTAAAATAATCACAAAAAGGGAAAAATAAAATTTTTATCTGGGTTTATTGAACTGGATTATGGTATCAAGTGGTTTTGTTGGCAGTAGTAGTACGTGTCCAAAAAGAACAGTGGCAACGTGAACTCTGCAAGAATGATGGCACCATTGCTCCAACCCCCAAAAGCATCACCTTAGATAATGAGCTTAAGTCTTATTTATCTTGCTCATGTGATACTGAATTTGTATTTGTACCTCTGGCTTCTCAGGCCTGATCTCCCCCTGCCCTCATGGGTGTTTTCTTTCAGGGAAAACACAATTCAATCTGTGAGCTGCTACACCAACTTCCAGCATCTACTGTAAGGGCTGCAGCCCCTCCAGACCTGGCAAATCCAAATGCTAAAGGAAGATTTAACAGGCTGATCATAAACACCTCATCTAGCCCTAGAGAGCTCCCTGGGAAACTCGGAATTTGCTCCTCATGCTCAGGGAAAACCTGGGTGATAAACTTTCCTCTGTATTCTGGCTGATACAGCACAGGACAAGTCCTCTCCCTATGAACATGCAAATATTAAGACCTCTACTGAAAAAAACTCGAAAAAATGTCAGATATTGCTTTTAAGGCATTTAATATGCAAATAAATCAGTTACTGAATAGTTAAGTTTGAGGCTGTTTTACCTGCTTGTTCACACACATGCCTACATGCTTTGGTCTCTACATGGAGGATGCAAGTACATCACTCACCATCACAGGGAAAACCAAAACTTCCAGTTCCCCAAAATTTAAGCCCGTGTCTAACTCTGGCATTGCTTCATGCAATGTGCACCATATTCTCCCATCTAGGCAAAATTTATTGTCTGAACTTTTTTGTCCCCAGGAAAGATACCTGTAATTATGTGTCATCACCAATGGCTCCACTGATGGTGAAATCCTCCTTCTCCAGTGAAAATCATCAAGAATCAAACCAAATTGTGTCATGCCAATGCTCTAGGTCACTGACCACAGCTGCACTCCCAGCTCACCTGCTTTGACAGCCAAGCACCAGTGATTACAATTTTGGACCTCAGCACACAAAGGAAAGCTTCCATTGCAGCACAGCACTCTGTGCTCCCGAAGACTCGTTGCACTGGATTTCAACTTCAGTTCCAGCTCTTAAAAGCTCTTCCCAGCCTTGCATCTAACAGGACAGATGTGAAAATGAAGGAGTAACAATTTCTTTGCCAATTAAAGACCCTCCGTCTTCAGGCAAACTCTTGGCTTAGTTTCCTGTCCTGGGCTTGCAGTCTTCTGGAAGGGGGTGAGTAACCTCTTTAATCCAAAAGCACCATCTCTGAAGCACTGTGGATGCCTTTCAGCAAGGTTATAAAGTGTCTTTAGGGAAATCAAAATAGATGTGTAGATGGAGACTTCTGGAAGGCCCACTGAAGCATCCTTTTCCCCATTTGCACAATTAAAATAACAACTTCTGGCTTTTAGTTCATCCATTTCAATGCAAAAACAGGCAGTGAAAAAGTAAAAGGAAATAATCCCATTTACAGGCAGCACCCAAAAATCCCATTATTTTTGAAAAAAAATTTGCTTGATGCAATTCACCATCTGTTACAAGTGAGCACTCATCTGCCTCCAGCTTAAGCATCAGCAGCCAAGAAATGGGCAGCAATACTCAAGAGACAAGGCCAAAAGCTCGCAGGGTGTATAGGCAAGACTGAACCATCTCCAGGAGTTGCAGAAAACATGCAGTCCAAGTATCTCAGGCTGCAGAAACAACTGAGATCAAGACATCAATACCAGAGTCAGTTAAAGGCTCTGTAGGCATTCCAGTCCCTAAAAGCCCAGCAGGTTAAATACACAAATACAGCAACCCACACTTCTGACAGAACTATACTGCAGACGTACACAAGGATAGGCTAACCATGAAAAGAAAGTGGAACTGAAGACACAATTAACAAAAGCCTGTTGTTTTGAAACAACAGTCAGAAAACTACAAACCCCAATAAGTCTTATGGGATCTCTTAACTGTACACGTCAATCACTGAATTCCATTATGTGGAAGAGGAAGGCTGCGTATCCACACAACAGATACTCTGTAACTGAACTCCTGCAGCAAAAAGGCACTCACTTTGTAAGCTGTAGTTTATTTCTAATCTGTTTTATATGATGAGCCTACAAAAGAAAACATTTGAGCATTTATCTATATTATTAACACAATAGACTTGTAGACTGAAGCTTGACTTGGAAAACAAACTTCATCCTAACACTGGTGGAACTTAAAAGCCAAGTAGCAAAGCATTGTGTTGTAGGACTTCCCAGACATTCAGTATTTACACAGAATGCATTTGCACTTTATACTCAATGACCACCCATCAGCAATGACATTGTTAGCATGACCGGACAGCACAGTAAGCCAACCCTGAGCTGCACTCTAGCAAACCCATTCACTGTCGAAGTGCAACAACATAGATTGGTTTAAATATTCACACAGTTGTTTTTCAAAACGTTTTATTGCATTATATTTGGTACCTTATGTTTGACAAAGGAAATTACATCTGTAACTGCAGGAATAAGAAGCTGGTCTGTTATTGAAAAAAAAATCTTGGGCCCCTTAAAAGTTACAAAGTCTTGGGCTTGCCTGAAACAACTGAGCAAGAAATATATTCTTAGAAATGTAGGGCTTCAAGTATTACAAACCTGTGACACTGTGGAAAAGTTCCAGAGGTATCTAAACTGCAGCACTTTTTTTAATTTTTTTCTGCATAACGTGAACAAGGCCTGCTGAGGTTTTAATCTATTAGTCTCTTGATCAGTCAAAATGGTAGTCAGGAGTTTTCCTCTTTGCAATTTCAAGCCATAGTATGTTCTCATTTTGTTTTCACTCTACATGAATAATGCATGCGATCTTTCTAATTGGTGCCACATCACAGTGCATAATTTTATTTGGTTCTTGCATTACAGTTTTAAAAAGTTTGGCCAACCTACGCTGATAGGTTCATCTCATGAACAGCAATGTTGATTCTCCCTACCCCACGTTTAATTCCAAGAGAGACCATTTTTAACTGGTTCCTTCAGGTAAAAACTGTGGTGCAAGAACACCAAACTGACCGTGTACAGTGAATTTCAGAGACACAACAAGCTTATTGAACACACTATGTTTCTTAATTCTGGTTGATATCCGTATGTCCAAACACCCCAACATAACGAGTATGTTGCAGGTTTCTCCGTATGTTCTGATTCACATTGCATACTTCCTATGGACACAATCATCCCCCGTATCAAAATCAGTCGGATGCTAAAGCCCCATCAACTTTGTGCTCAGTGAAAGAATCCAGTGCTAAAACAGCAGTTTTGCTGTCTGAGAGAACAGTAATCTCACAAGACGAATTTAAAGTTAATATTTCTGCCACACACCTGCTCTGAGGGCTACACACCTCCAGGTCTCATATAAATTAGTTTAAAAACGTGGGTGGGTAGGTGAGGGAACGGGTTGTTTATTTTTTCCTTTTTTTTTTTATTTTAGCAGCTTTTACTTTTTAAGAAACCAAACAACCTATAACCAGTAATATGTTAGATATTTTATATATATACTTTGTCAGCAGGATAAAAAAAAGTAAAACTATTTGAAGGCAACGGGGTTTTTTTTCCTTCTGTTCTTTGTGTAAGTTAGAACAATTCAGCAGGTGCGTGACAAAAATATTATACACCAGATATGGTCCAACATCATTTTTTTCCAATAAAGTTGTTCATATTTCATTGGCCAGTTCTTCAGGTTCTGCAGAACTATCTCCATTAACTGTGATCTTCATATCCTCTTCATATCCAGGGGGCATGAAAGCCAAAGCATAAGGGAAAAGCTTGTGACAATTTGCTCTGTAAGTTTCAGATGCTTCTTTACAGTCTCCAAGGCTACCATCACATAGAGCTTCTAATACCTCCATACAAGTCTAATTAAAGAGAAAAATAAAGAAGTGTTATGGTTTCTTAAACATTCAGCTCAACACTCACAAACCAGTGCTACAAAGAAAAACTTCTATTGTCTACAGGTTTCAAACAGCAGTTCTGCTGTCTGAGATAAGAATAATCCCACAAGACAAATGTAAAATAGTGTTTCTGCCACAAGCCCGCTCCAAGGGCCACACACCTTTCAACTGCAAATGACATTTTAACTGAACACAGCATGAAATACCGCTGTAGTCTGATTTGAAATAATGCAGTTTAAAAAGGGATCCAAAACACAGCTAGAAATCTTGACTGTAAAATGAAATACTAATTTGTCACTTGTTTCTTATTTTCCTAAGAAAAAAAAATACTATTCTTGCTAAGTGGCAACCAAGAACCCCGGCATTCTTGGGACATACTAACCATTTCAACAACACATAACATACCTTTCAATCAAATCAAATTACTCTGATATGACTGCATTTTTCAGATATTTGCAGTTTCCTGTCCATTTTTTTTTCATGACTTAGAGGAAGAGGAGATTTCCTGTGGAATTTTTTTCAGCCTGCATTCCAAACATGAGCAACCAACCTACTGATCTCCACTAAAGCCTGGCAGCATTTCACACCTGCCCATGGCTCTGTGCAGGCATTAGCACATCCAGGCAGCCTTTTTTCTGCTCCTCTGACATTTAGGACAGTTTTAATTTCTTCTGTATATGGGGATTAATTGCTCTGTCCTCCTGCTGTAGGGTTATGGAGCTCTCCTCAATGACCCCTTTTCCTCACATTTGCTCTTTGTAACACACTGGCATCCACTGAAGGTCAAATAGATCTGGTTTTATGCCTGCAGCGAGCTCTGAGACAGCTGGTCTTTACTACAATGAAATGTAATAAATTCGATCTCTTTGCATACAAAAACACCTTTCAACTAACACCTAGATTCCTTCAGATTCTCCATTTTTAGGGCACTTTCAATTTCTCTCTCTAGCAGTAGAAGCCCAACTCTTCCATAATGTTGGCAACAAACATGTTTAAATTCAGTGCTTTCAGTTTTATCACAACGCACTGTACAGGACGTTTATGCAATGCTGAGTTGGTAAAAGCTTCTTCTAGTCTCACCAAGTTTGCACCTCCAAAACAACCAAGCTTTTTTAGTTACACTTAATTCTTTCCCCAGTCCAATTCCCAGAATCCCACTCATAGGCAAAAACCAGCAAATAGAAGGCAAAATAATTTTTGTTTTCTGAATCTACTGATAATCCAGATTAAGATCTTTGAGACCACCCAAACAGTAAGAAAACCTGAACCCAAAAACCAACACCCAAACAAGACAACTTAATGAGAAATGCTAAATCCGTAGTTAGAATATAAAAGACATGAGTTTGTGTCCCATACCACAACAGCTAGAATAGAGAAAGGATCTGAATCTTCAACATCCTAAACAAGTCTCCAAATCAAGGCAAGTTGTCCTTTACTGTCTCTTTCTCCCCTCCTCTGTCTGGTCTGAAAATTCTGCTATGAACTTAAAATCCTTCACAAGTTCTATTGAAGCCACTATATTTCCAAAGAGATTTTTTTGGAAAACTCAATTTTTTTGTCCAAAATAGAATAATTTTAAAGTAGCATATGCCAAATTTACTTGCAATAGATCTAAAAGATTGAGTGCACAGACTACAGTAAATTGCAAGTCAGAAATTACAAGCCTTGTCAGATGAAGGTGGGGACATGGGGAAAGGGGCATAGAGGCAGTGTCACAAGGAGATCATTCCACAACCACCAGAATGGAGCAAAGACTCAAAATTCAGTGAGCTTTTCACTTAACTACACACTATGGCAAAACTGGGCATATGCAGCTTTTACTAAACCTACAGTAATTCCCACAGCTTGCAGAAAGTTGACCATGGAAAGCCTTCCCAGAGTCTTCCCCATTCTTTTTCTTGTGAACAGTTGCCTGTGTGGCAGCCAAAGCTCAGACAAATTACTACCTCTTCTTTTGCCTTGTGAATTCTCTCAAATTTAGTGAGTTTTCCCATTACCTATAGCAATAATATGGTTGCTGCTGCCATTTTCATATTATCACAAAACTAAATTAATTTAAATGTGCAAAAAGGATATTTAATATTTCAGTCCAGATGAGCCTGACACCCCTTTCTCTTACAACTCAACCTCCTTACCATAAGGCACAGCAATGATTTCAGCTTCCTCTTATCTCTAAAATTTGCTTAAAGCTTCCACAGATAAAACAGAAGTTGTCTACAATTTATAAATATGTTACCTGAAGATTTCTGTTAATAAGGGATTCATCCAGGGTCATTGCCAGTTCCACTGCCCTTTTCTGACTGGAAGGATCTAAATAGTACATCATTTTGGCAGCTACAGGAGGAAAAATAAAAGACTCATCACCCAGTAGATGACCAAAACCATCTTATATACAAACATAAAATAGAGATAATATGAGGAAGAGGCAGGGAGTTAACTCTCCAGCAGTAGTTCAAAATGGAACCAACCTGGAGCATAAAGCTTGACACCTAAGCAGGTAGAAGGGAAGCTCTCCAAACAAAGCATTAAACCAAACATTCTGCACACATTAGAAACGTTAGGGCAGAGGTACCAACATTTGTACTACAGAAAATTAAAGAAAATCACAGACAACTTGCCAATCATGTTTTCAGAAGAACACAAATAGAGAAGAAAAGCACTCCAGAGCGAAGGAGTGATTGTTACATCACTGGGGCGGATACTGGGATATCACTGCCAGAGAAGCACAGAAAATGCAAAAGTAGGGCAGAACAAGGAGAAAGGCAAAATACCTGATAACCTATGTGGCAGTGAGTCATAGTTCCTTTTAAGAAAAGCTTCATTGAAGTTCTTTGGATTAGTTGCTCCAAAAAGCCGATTCATTTCTTGGTTTAACACTGTTCTAACAGCATCAGGCAGATCCTTACTTTCAGATACTGTTGGAAAAAAAAAGAAGTTGAGGTGAGCACAGGTAATCACAATAAAATATGATTTACGTATTTATTTTAGTATTTTCCAAGTTTACATTATTAATATAATTGGAAAGTATCTCAAAGGAAGACACATGAAATTTGAAAAGGTAAATATTGGATGTGGTTAGAAGAAGCTTAACTGCAACAGTTTTCTGATGCTTAGAAAGTGCCAGAGCTTTTTTACATTAATATACTCTCTCCCATTAATATACTCTCCCCCTTACTAATTAAAACCTATTAGGCTCAAAGCTTAATGTCATACAAGTCTGTTCTTAAATGTGTCTACTCTGTAGCCCCCATCAGAAAGGCTGACCTTTGGGGCAGGGGAAGGGAGAGAATTCTTCCAACTTTTACCAACAAGGACAGAATTCTAAGCCTTCTCCTTGCATGCTGACATAGGCTGTCAGCAGAAAAGCCACATTCCTCACTTGGCAGTTTCCATTTCTTCACTGCCTCTCTCTTTCAGGCTTCACATATTGTTCACAGTCTTAAAAATTCTTAGCAATACTGGAATGACTCCTAAATCCAGATGCAGTCATAATAACCATGCTTAATTTTAGCACGAATCAGTTTTTTAAAAAGCTTTCTAATACATGCTTGAAATATTTTGAATTAATTGTGCTAAAAATCAGTGACTGCAGGTTTGGTGTCACCTGGCAGTGTGCACACATGGAGTCCTACCAAACAGATACGTACCACTGCTGAAGAGATGAATCATACACTCGTGAAGCCAAGGATGACTAGAATCAATAACAAAGGCTCTCTTTACGGACTGAAGCATCAGAAGGAATTTCTCTGGAAAAAAAATGAAGAAGTGTTGACAAATCTTCAAAAACCCGTGGTAGGAACTGACTGCATTGTGTTACAGGAGTATTTAGTGTTTGAAAATAGAGCGATCAGAAGAAGTTACAACTAAGTGTGCCACAAAAGCTATTTTTAATAACATGCATCTATTTAACCAGTGAATTAAGTGGGTAATCACCAAATGTTCAAACTTTGGTTTTCAGAGACTGCTCATTGCTGGGGTGTTGGTCCAGTGAAAAGTTCTGTCGTGACAGGGATGGGCTCCTCACTCCTCATGAATAATTGACACTCAAGTTCCAACGTACACCTTTATGATTGACAAATTGTTTGCTTTTCATTAAGTATTCTCACCTACCTTTTCGAAAATAAATCTCAAAGGCAAAAAGATGAGTCTCTATTTTGTTCTTCACTAAGTTCTTCAGGGGTGTTAAAAATTTAATGGCTTCTTCCAAAGGTGCTTCAACCTACAGATTCAAGGAAACGACACACAACTAAGTCAAAGTTCAAACCTAGTAACTACAACAAAAACCAGCTATTGCTGAGTCACATCAGAATTACTCTCCTAAGGCAGTGATGTTTAGAGCCTCTTCTGTTACAAATTTGGCTCCTTTCACTCAGTGTGTAAACACAGACTAAAAAGTCCAAAACATTCGCTTTCTGATGGCTACAAATCACATTTTGCTATAGAAACACAAATCTTTTCCTTCTATCCTAAACCAGTAGTGAACACAACTGGACCTGAACCTGCACTGAAAAGGGCAGTGTAGCTGCCCACACCAATTGGGCCTGAGATGATGCTAAATGACAGATAAACACCCATGACATTCTGCTCATGTGACTTCAGACACATTCCTGAAAGCTGCCAGGTCGTGGTGACAGTCCCAGCCAAAATACCAACAGCAAGCTGGAAGAAATTAGATATTGAAAAAGGTCTCCTGATCTTAGCTACTGTAATCCAGTAACAGCTTTCACACAAATCAATTCTGTGCAAGGGCTCTTTACAGACAGGTATCTTGCACATAGAGGTTTGGGATTACTCAAACCAGAACCGTCTGTTGTCTTTAATTTTTTTTTTTTTTTAAACAGAAACTACTCTCTCAGAAGCAAATACAAATTTTGTTCTGTGCCAATACCAATTCAGTAATGTTGAAGTGATACACTTCGTTGCAAATAACTTGAGGTAAAGATTGCAATGGACACCTTCCTGCTAAATATAACTACAGCACCCGTCATAAAAACACTTGCATCTCTTCTGTGTGCTGCTGATTTTACATACACACTGTGCACATGAACTATGTGGAACCTATAAAACTTCATTTCAAAGCCATGCCGTTAATGCCAAAGATACATATCCAAACAAGTCTAGGGGCAGCTGTTCCAGGAAAACTATTTGCAAGTGACCAGCTATGTCAAAAATGGTCTTTTGGAACAAACTCTATTTGGAAGTGTTTATATCATGACTGTGATATTGAATTTGGAATTGTATTATATTGATATCTGTATATTAAAGACAAATCTAGATTTGCCAAAGGAATGCATTATACAGCTGCAACTATTCCTTGCTATCTTGGGTACTGGCTAGATTTTTCACGGCTATCCCATGACATCCCTCTACTGCAGAACTCAGTGTATGCTGTTGCATTTCCATCTTGGCTAGCACTGCAGGCAGTTCTACTTCTTGCAACCAGTGAGCTAAACAATGGAAATACCAACAGTATTGTTAATAACTAGTCAAGTTTAAGTCACTCGTTTCCCAGCTAGAGAGTGAAGTTCACTGACTCAACTTTCAAATATCTCTTCAAGAGCCAGCATGACTCATTTCAGTGTGAATAGTATGAAAATACATCTAGAATACTGGATTTATAAAGACTTGCAATCTACACTACTACTGCTATAAATGAATTTTTTCAGTCTCTGTAACTTTCTTATCTTTCCCTCACATGTTTTTGAGTGAACAGGTATAACTTCTGCTAAAAGAAGCGTCCTTTGGGTCGTCTCCCTTTAATATCTCTCTATATCTTCTAAATCCATCTCAGTCTAGCCTACTAATTACTACTACAGCTTCTTTATCCCGTTCTTCCCTCCTTTCAAATATGCAAACAAATCCTGTTAAAGCATTCGGTGCTTTAACGTTTCCTCTTTCACAGGCTGACTAGGCAAACAAAAGAGTATCAGGGGGCATAAAAGAGTGAGTGATAATCACCTTACATACAGGATAGAAAGACTTCCACACGACAAACTAGAAATAGGTTATAATCAACAAGTTAGTGCAGTAACATGGAGATAATTCCACATGTAGCAAACGTTCATGACTTCAATTACTGTCTTTGAGAACTGGGCACAAAAGCTGTGATTTCCACACTACTGACACTGGATCTAACGAACTAGCCCTAGAAAGGAAATCTTTTTAAAATGCTGCCTGTGAAGAGATGCCATATCAAAAAAATAAAGAAGTTATTTGAATGGTTTGTAAGTTTTATGTGTGCTCACTGCAACCTTTCTAGAAATTTCTAAGACTTTATTATTACATTGGTAAGCACCTTTGCCAGTTTCTCAGGGATAAGTTCCTCTTTTGGTCCTCCAATTTCTTCATCATCATCATCTTTCTTCTTTTTCTGATTCCTCTGTTGCTTCTCCTTCTCAGCATTTTTCTTCTCCTCCTCCAGCTGTGCTTTTTTCTGGGCTCTTCTCTGCTTATTTCGTAGTTTCTTTAGCTCCTTGTCAGACATATTTGCTGTACACACACAAAGGACAAAACCACACAACACTGATGTCTAGTATTAACAGCATCTAGCAGTCATCAAATAACGCAACCTTTTTTTAATCCATATCTACTAACGAGCAATGCTGTCATTACCTTTACAAAAGCTTATTTACTATGGATAGATTATTTTCTGGTCTATGCTGATGCTGCATAATTCACAAATTCCTTAGTGGAATCAGGGGACAGAAATAAAAATAATCGTATAATGAGATGAAAAATACTAAAACTTGACAAATTCCTCGCAAAGGATTCTCTCTTGAAGGATTCTCTATTTGCACCATTTGAGGTGTCCCAAGCCATAACTGCTTAAGCTGCTCTCAAATCAGAAATGGGAGGAAAAAAAATTAGATGATTTAAATGTTATTTTTACATCAGAAACAAGAGATGATAAAATCTAAGTTGCTACCTAGTGAAATTTCTGCGCACTGATAAAATGCTTAGAAAGAGCTACTACCAAGCACATCTGCTTCAATCTCCTATTCCATGGACCAACCACCATGAGAAGTCATGGTTTTGCAGTCGTTCTGTAACACAAACATTTGTGCTTAAGACTCACAACTCTCACTACAAACCCATCCTTGTTTTATAATAACCACAAAAAAGCATACATTACTTTAATTTCCAGCAGAACATCTACTTTACCATGCAGTCCAAGCTGCAATTTGCCTACTTTGAGTTGTGTAGAACTCTGGTTTTGGCTACCACAGGTGACAACCATAAGGGATGCTAGACCTTCCTAAAATACCCCCTAACTAGTGAAACTGCATGATGGATAAATCCTGAGGGTTGAATACCTGTATCAGCCTCATGTTCTTTATTTTCATCCGTTAAGGGATTATCATGAAGTTTCAAATAGATCTCTATGGCAATCCGTGCTGCTTTGAAGTAGAAGGGATGTTGTCGAAGCACGTCTTCTAGTTTTAACAAGTCCACGTAAGACCTAAGGGTGATCTTCCTCATACAGTAAGTATGGAAGTCAAACTGGTCATCCGTGATTTCTACAAAATGCTAGCACAACGTAACGTAACATTATTTAGCGAGTATTAGCAAAGAGATACTAACTGGGACTTGCAAAATAATAATTTAGTAAAAGCCTACTGTTTGACAAATACAACTTAACTATTACAGACGTTAACAAAACCCTCCAAAAATAAAGTCATCATGAAAAAGGATGGAAGGCATCTTAGCCCAGAACCAAAATACACCTATTTCACAATCTCTTAAAAGTAACTACCTGCGAGAATTTCTGGTTTGACAGAACAAGGTCTTATATTCATTGTATTTAAACATCATTTGAGGAGTTTTTCTTCTATGAACTGCTCTATTTTTTTTCATTCAAAATTATAATTTTAATTTCCGCTAAATACTGTGGCAATGAATTCTACACTTAAATCAGACATGATGTGAGAAAGCATTTTCTTTTGTTCAAGCTCTGCTTTCCACACCATCTAATGTCCCTTTGTTTTTGTTTGAGAAGCAGTGAAATGTCATTCCCCTCTTGAACTTCTCCAAGTACTTATGAGCTCATGTAACTTTATCCTAAACTCAGTTCTGTTTGTCAAAGCTCAGGATAGAAGAATAAGCACAACAAGCTAATAGTCTCTTCCTTTGGAAGTTACCCTACAGCAGGTGCTTTACCAGCACGTTTTTAAGAAGGTGTGACATTTATATAATAGAAAAAAGTACTACTTCCTGAGTTTTAATTACTCATGTGTCCTTTTGACTGCTGCTACAGCACAGAAGTTTTTTGCTGCATTATCTGTAATGGTTTCAGGATTCCTGAGCAGCAATAATTATTTTAAGGCCTTTTACTACTTATGCATTGGCAGAGAATTTGTCACTGACTACACTGTGGAACACTGCATTTCATGGGCTGCTTAATCATTTAGTACTGAGACAGAGCAGGTGTTGTCCTTGCAGTATTCAGGCCATTCCTGTGATCATTTATTGATGAAATAAAGACTCTATAGAGATGTCCTAGTAACCTCCATGATAAAACTCCTTTTCTTGTAAAAGCTGATTATTTGCTCTGACTCTGTTTTCCCAGCCATGATTCAGCTATTAAATCCATAAGATCAGCTTCCCTAGTTTTTCTGAGACAGTTTAGATCCTTTATGGTGTGAAGTATGAGATAAAAAGTGCTTCTGAAAACCAGAACACATTTGATCAACTAGACTGCCCCCGTCGCATAAATGGCCCCTCTAAAAGATTTAGAAGGCACTGCTTTTTCTTACAAAAGCTTTGTCGATGGCTTCTGAATTCAACATATTTGCTTATTGTTGAACTTTAGTACACTTTCAATCAATTAACCCAATAAATAAATTAAACAGAGCGACTTAAATCCTTAGAAATATTTTTTTTGGGTGGCCTAAGTTATCACTTCATTTGCTGACCTTTTCTGGTACCCAAGACAACTTACAGAACTAATAGTTTCTTACACAAGAGAGTCTTACACTAATTTATTTAAAGGATGTGTGCAAACAAAACATGGTCCTGGCAAATCCCAAACTGGTGTAGGTTGAAAGAGACCTTAAAGGTCATCTATTTCCAACCCTCTGCCACAGGCAGGGACTACTTTCACTTAGACTAGGTTACTCGGTTAATTTTACAGCCCTTTTTCAAATCGGAGAATATTCCAGAGCTGAGTCCCCCTTGCATAAGAGCAGCAGTGCTGAAATCTTCTAACACCTCTCTATTTGCAAAGAGGCACAACTTCCTGCTATGTTCTGCTCTTTCAGCACTTCTTTTGGTCCCTCAGCTGTCTGGTCTTTTTTCTAGACTTTATAGTGCTCAAAAATCCAAACCAACACCTGGTTCTTTTTAAAGCTGTGCATCCAAATTTTGTTGCTTACCTCACTATGGATATTTACATTTAATGTGCAAGTATTCCGCCTTTCTAATAAAATTTCTACTGTAAGAAGTCTTTACTTTTGCAATAGCTTCTTTTAAACTGTAGCCTTTTTTAAAAGAAGATAATAAAACATTACCAAAAATATTAACTGTGTACCTCTAGAACAGTGCCTGAATAGTAACTGACTTTTATTTTATGGGCTTGTCAGCTCATCCACTTACTTTTGGACCTGAAGTACACACATACTCTTAGTTTGTACCTAAATACTCATTTCTTATGTACACTGCCAGAACTAAGATTATTTCTGACAGTTTTCTGCTCTCATCTGCATCTTCAAGTAACTTTATAAGATGTTTTCATAATACACAGTTTACAATGGCACTTCTAGGAGGAAATGTAACTATATAAACTTGCCAGTAACCAACATGAAATCTCTCCTGAAGCTACATGAAATGCACCCTGACTGCTCAGGAAAGTAACATAGCAGCAGAGTAAACTTAAACCAGTGTTTTCCAACCTAAGCATTTAAGCTGAATACGTACTCTCTCAATTTCATGGCATTTCTTAAGTGCTTCTCCGAATTTGTTCATTGCCTTGTAGGCTTGCGCACATTCCGTCTGAAACCACATGCACTGCATTTCATTAAGGTTCTCTACTGCCGAGGTTCCTTCCTAAAAGCAAAAACAGCATTACACAAACCCCAAATCTCATTGGATTCATCAGCTTCTATTTCTTTTATCTTATCCTAATTAAAACCATAAATAAAGAAAATGAACGCTAAACCTCAGAACTGAAGTCTTGAAAGTTGGAAATGCCACAGTTACAACTAGCTTTGTTGATTAATTAAAACATATAAAAATCTTTGTTACAGCTATTGAAAGAGTCAGAAAGACACAATGAAGAGCTGAAGAGCTAGGCATTGGTCATTTCACTGACAGTTCCTCATCTTTAGGTTAGGAGAGACCTTCATTCAGTGTTTTTAATACTGTGTGCACACAAGCAATATACTGTGGCATGGAAAAAATGACAGAAAAGTTCTAGCCCACAGCAAGACACTGACACCTGCAGGAAATCCAGCAGGATTCTTTTTCTTCCCTTCAACTAACACTGCCATCTGCATCTTCCAGAGAACTGGTGACTGAGCTAAGCGTCCTCACAGTAGAAGTAGTAGATGACTATTTCTAATGCAATCAGTACTAGAGAGGAGTAGCAAGGCAAAAGGAATGTTGCTGACTTTGACACCTTCTGGTTCAAAAAAGGGGATTACAGTTGTCTTTCAAACCTGGTATTTATATATACTTGCACAGATCCACAGAACTTAACAATGAAAGAGAAAGGCAGTGTTCAAAACAGCCCAATTTAGGCAACTAAAAATGAAGAAAAAGTGTCAGTTCTATTTTCATTATGCTTAATCTAGGACTCCTCTAATTATTGTTTTTTAATTAAGAAGCCTGTATTTGAGCACTAGATGTAAGATCAAATGGAGATAAGTAAGATTCTAAAGAGCAACATCATCAAATTATATTTTTCAAGTTCAGTTTTGGGTAACTGGTATGCTTCCCTTTTAACATCATCTTAGAGCTGCTTAGGGCATTGTGGGAGGTCAAATTAACCTAAATTCATGGTGAGTTTACATCAAAACTCCCACAAAAAGCTACTGAGCATATATGAAACAGTACTTCCCCTCCCCTCATGTCTGTCTGCACATAGCCTTCATTTCACAAGATCCTTCAGATTTCCTTTATAAAAACCATGCCCCCTTTCTCTCCATTCAATCTACTTTACATTCCAGGTTTCTCCTGCTCTTTAAGAGAGGAGAAAATAGGACAAACAAAGAGAAAAGGCTTTACTTTTTCAGGTGGATCCCTTGCTGCCTGTCTCCCATAGACAACACAAAAATGACACTGCCAGTATTCCCAAACTATTACTTGACAAATTGTCTGGAGAGACTTCACTGAGCTGTTACGACTTTCAGTTATGAAAGAATAATATCACAGAAGTACATTTTAAAAAGTAGCTAACCTGTGTGACCATCAAACCTATCAAAATGGCCTTACTGAAATGATGCAATTTCCATAACACAATACTTTTCTTCCAGATAACTGGCCACGTGTAAGAACATGGAAAAACAAAAGGAAAGAGGCGTAACATGCAGCTTTCCTTCATCACGGACAAACAAGGACTTGGGGATGTAACACTGTTCACACAAGGAAGACACCTCACAAAGGCTCTCAGCGGTTAGCCAAACAAAAATTCTGTTCCAAGAGATAGCTGAATTCGCTACCTTAACTACCATTAGAAAAAAGAGACACGGACGACTTTACCAAATCTTTCAAGTATCCACCAGAACCAACATTAAACCCAAAGATCATTGTGCAAAAATTATTTTCTCAGAAGTTCTCTCTAAAACAGTCATGTTGTATTTTTCCTACTTGGCAAAAATAACCAAATCCACGTTTTATAAAGTTTTCACTTATTACCATGGAATCATGCTTATCCAAGATTAATTCAAACCCTGATATGGACTACCATAAATGAAGCAAGCAACCATAGCTGCTCTGAAACAGAACTTGAAGTAGTGAAGCTGAGTGCAAAGTTAAAAACAAAAAGTTATTCCACAAGGGATTAGGCCCACATTATTCCAAAGACCTCTAGTTAAAGTGCAACAAACCCGCGTAAACTTAGAACACATTTCTTCTGCTTCTTTAATGGAGTTTGCTTTCAACATGTATTTTGCACATTTGGAGTTGATAAATCTGTCTGCTGTGTCCAAAGCCTGAGCCTCATCCATCCACCTTGCAGCTTCTTTAATATTTCCAGCATGCTATAAAGATAGAAATTTAAGTCAGAATCAGTAATTATAAAACACACGTTTTATCTACTCACTGCTTGATATAAGTAGGTTTTTTTTCAATTTTTAAAAAAATAAATAGCTTTTATGAAAAGCAACACATCTTTTAAGAAAAAAAACCAGTTAAATACCTTTCCTCATTATGGAATTACTGGTCTTTTAGCACTGAATGTTTTTCCTGAAAATGTTTAAAGAACAGTTTGGATAATCCCATTCTGATACAATATCACAGTGCACTTGAGAAATTGTCTTAAGCAGCTAAAAAAACAGGGGGTAAGAACAGATGAAAGACTCATTCTAATTTATCAATGTGATTTTTGAACTGAGAATTCACATTTTGCTGTACACTTTTCTTTTATTGAGTTAAAAACCTTCAGAGTGGCTTTTTCATATGCAGCAGAAAACCCCACCTCAAGTAGCTAAACAATACCCTTACCTAGAAACTCACTAAAATTCCTAACAAACAAATAACCTTTGGTCACTAAGAATAAAGCCAAACTTACCTTATAGATTTTTGCCTTCACAAGGAAGAGTTCTATCAAAGTGGGAGTACTTTCTATAGCAGCATTTATATATTCTAGAGCCAGGGATGGCAGTCCAATTTTATCATAATGTTGAGCCAAATAATACTGGACCCAGAGTAAAGTGGTTGGAGGTTCTTCTTTACCATCATCTGGCAGGAGTAAAATGGAGAGAGGCCATTTGGTCAGTTTATTACTTGAACAACACACCAGAAGCAGAATGCTATAAACACAGCCACTGAAGTTAATTCTGCCTCTCTATCAGACCTAGGAGAGCTTCCAAACAAATGGCTCCAGTACATACAGGAGATTTTAAGTCTATCCAAGACCTAAGTGTGTACTGCTCCATTCTCCTTCTGTGGTTTTAAGAAGAAGGGAGTTGGTGGGTCAAAGGGAGTTGCATTCTGCTCCTAAATCTAAGTATTTGCTTAGGGCAGTCAGATATGCAAAACCTCCAAGAACACAAGACCTAGTCCTCACCAAAAGCTCCAAGACTGTACTATCAGTATATACTGCCTTTTGTTTGACATTTCTGTAGTCACAGATTTGACACTTTCAAACTTCAAAGCTTTCAAACTTCAGTTTCCTGAACAGTGATAAACTCAAGTCTTGAAAATAGCATACTTGAAGTCAAAACTGCAAAGAGATGACTAAATTCATGGATCCAGGAAAAAAATTTAGAACAAGTGACCATATTTTGAATACAGACTATATTTGACAGCTATGGTTCAGTTCTGTGTTAGGGGAAAACCAGAAAAAACCCACATCAGGTCTGTTTCTTCACTCCCTATTTCCCCAGCTCTGAATGGACACACAATGCTTACAACCAGGCACTACTTCCATGAAGCACAACAGTCTCAGCACTCACCATTTGGGTTAAATAACCTGCAGCTTCTTAGAGAGGTTTCATAACCTATCACGAGCTCTTCTATGATTGCCACCTACACATGCAAGAGGAGACACAGAAAAAATAATCTGTGGGCCAGATAGTATTTTATTTCAACTTGAGCTACTTGGTGTTACCCAAACTAGTTATTTTGGTAAGAAAACTCTGCCATATCCTGAATTATATTACATTTGAGAATGTACTTGACCTCACTCGATTTTTAACAAATTAAGACCAGGCCTCCCTTGGTGAACACTTACACAGCTTAGAATTACTAAATCTTAAGTTTTCTACATTTACCAACTTGGCACTTGTATGCCCAATGTATGTACTCCATTTTTCTCTCAGCTATATCAGGTCATCTAAAGCAGTGCTGATGGAGTGAACACTGAAGAAAATGGTTTCCTTCATCTCTTCAATACACCACAGTTATGAGGTAGAAAATGTGAAAACTGGTTAGAGCGCTTACCTTCTCCTTGTCTTTATATAATGACCTCAAAGTATTGAAGACTGGTGGACAACCTTTGCTGAAATTCATCCTTAAAAACTTGTCCAGACATTCCTTAAACTTTTCACCTTGAGAGGAAAAAGACCTGTTGATTTTGTTTTACCAGACATTACTCATCAATTGCAGATTGCTTATACTATTAAATCAGAATCTAAGAAACACAAGTGTTGATCACTACCCGCTCAGCAAAAATGCACTTACCAGACAAAAAGTTTAAAGGTAATCTTCTTGGAACTAGTCCCCTTGGGTATTTAGTCCAGGCCTCTTCATAGATCTTTAGTCTCTCCATCATATTAGCTGGAAGAGAATTTTACAGTTTACTTTCCCCTTCCTTTCTGGCAAGAAGGAAAAGAGGGGCCCGGAAAGTGATTTATACCTGACTAAAAAAAGAATCAGAATATATAGCAACTACAATATAATATGTATATAATGGCTATGTCCTTCCTAAAGAACAGAATTTCCTCCTTCTTCTTATTGAAACTAATGAATTGAATGACTCCAAGGTACTGAGCATCTGTTAATTCCTCTTCCAGCACTAGAATACTAACTGCTTATTCTCTCATCTTAAAAAGAGCTCCTGCCTTATTGCTGTCTAAACCTTCAAAGACCACCATTCAGTTGCATTAGCTACAACGTAAGATTAAGATAAGAGACAGTAAAGGAAAAATTTAAAATGAAAACTGTCATCTAAGAAATAATTCTATTCTTTCCACCACACTCAAACTATTGCATTTTTATGATTCTATGTACATAAGACAAGGTAACAACCACACAAGAAATATTTCCAGTCTGTCTTAAGAAACGTTATGACTGTACATACACACTACGACTACATAGCAAAATTTAAATCAGGACTTTTGAAATAATAGCTTTAGTATTTAAAGCAATACAAGCCTTTCATACATATATTAATTTCAAATATGCAGGAGGAGCTTATTTACTGCAAGGTATCAAATCATTACCTGGCTTAAGTGCCTTTTCTAAGCCTTTGTAGTAAGCCCAGTTTTCAGGATTTCTTTCTTGCAGTCCCTTGTAGACTTCAACGGCTTCTTCGAGTCTGCCAAGCTGAAGCAGGAGTTCTCCTGTGTGAAAAACAAGAAGTTTTCAATTAAAGTAACAAGATACTAAAGCAGTATAACATTTATCATTCTACAGTAAAAGACTGGATAATCCTTAACTCCACGCAGATTCTAAATTCTTAGACAAGATAAGCACTACACATAGCATTACAAAGTGTAACAGATATGCTTTGACAGATATGCTTTTACTTTGACTATAGCTTCAATTACAGCAAGATTTTACAACTTGGCCCGTAATTCCTGAAATTGACTTGAAATTTTCATGCAAAATGGATGTGATTTGTCTTTTTTCTCACTTACTGACGTGACTGGTTACTTTAAGCACAGTTTTTACTGCAGAAGGCAATTAAAAGCAGTACACAGTATTTGATGTATACAGCAACTTGAAAACCAAGCAAATTGCAGAGCAGCAAGAGAATGGTTCTTCACTCTGGTATTTCATGAAACTAACTTCAGTGTGTTAAATCAAGCCATTGATTCGATGAATGAATTTTCAAGATTCTGCAGACAAGTTTCCTTTTAATGATACTGCAATACAAGTCAAAACTGATAAAGTAAAGATTAGGTCTAACAATCTTTGCTAATGCTGGAACTGCAACAGGAGTCAATTTCTCACTTCACAATGGAAAACTATTTTACCAAGTTTTGCTACAGGCAAACGTTAGGCATGAACAGATTACACACCAGAGGTGAACACAGTCACTCTAGACTAAGGCAAGGTTTTCTTACTCAGTTTCAAGAGGAAAATGCAAATTTACCTTTCTTCTTCCCTATGTCACTCAATTAACATGCAATTTTGTCAAGAGATGCTGCTTTCCACAGTTAGAATAACTTGGAAGACTACACACAGAACCTAGTGCCCAGGAAAACATCAACTCGTTGAGTTCACTCACTGAGAATGACAGAATCGGGTAAATAAACCTTAAATTCTTCCTCTGAGATGAAAGTTAATTTTTTTTCTATCTAACAGCAGCAAATGCCAATACAATTTTCAGTGCTTGTCAGTTGTACTTCATCCACAGTGGCTTTTGCACGTGTGCTTAAAATTTGTACACACTCATTTATTACAGGCTCTTCTGGAGAATACACAGCAGCCAAGCCAGACCAAATAACAATGCGAACTGTGCCCCAAAAAATTAATCCCTTGTACCCTGTTGAAAGTACACAGACTGCAAAGTATTTCCATCCTTTTGGCTGGTAACTTGCTAGGAAGTTTTGTGTTTTGGTCTCAGGTATATTTTTAATGAAGTCCTATTTGAAAAACCTATTTCATTCCTAACTTTGGACCTTCAAACACTAAGTATGTCAAATACTACATCAGCATAGAACATTAAGTATATCAAAATATCCTTCAGATAAAAAATGAAGTCACAATAAAACCACTCCCAGCCCCAAAACTCCCACTATTGTGTTTCAAAAATGATCTGTGGTACTGTAGTCTCTATATCCATTTCCTTTTATATGCAAATGAAGTAAGATATTCAGCTACCATGGAAAGTCATCTGCAATCAATTTCCTTGAGGAAGCACCACATCTCCCATAATACTGTCACTACTCAATTCCTAGATTCCTTTTGCAAGGCAGTGAGATTACTATTAGCAGAAATAGGGAACCAGCTACAACATCTACATGAACAAACTAGAGTAAAAGGATTTCTTCTCTTTACTTAAAGCAATCATTTAAATAGATTCCAGTGTAGGCCAAGAACAAGCAGTAGCTTCAACAGATTGGCAATTTCACAGAAAGACTGTACAAGCATCAAGCAGGAGAGGAACAAAGCACACTTTAAGAAAGTGCACCTGTTAAGAGAGCTGTTAGAATGGATTTGTATCACTCTGCAATTCCACCTATGGAATATCAGCTACACTACTGTATTGATCTGTTATAGGATTATACACCAGGCTTAAAATAATACAACAGAAGCCTACACTGGGTTGCCTCACTAAACAGCCTAATTCTATATACTGCAAGGGTGACTGAGCACATTTAAAAGCCTTCTGCTTGGCCAAAGATGATTTTTCTCTTTCAACACGTCGTATCCTTGTCAGGGCCACTATCAAAGCTGTAACAGCACAGGTCTGAGTACACGACTCAGACAGAACTTCAGGACATCAACTTAGGATCTCCTGTCTGAAACACCTGTTAGCTTAAAAGTTTCAGAACAGCATGTCTGTACCTCACTGATGTCTTACCAATCTGGGACAAGAGCATGACAGGGACTGCATAAGCTGTGAGACAAGCAGTCCTTAACAATAGCAAAATTAAATAAATTAAGCTAAAACCAAATCAAAGTCCCAAAAGATGGGAAAAGTTGACAGTATGGACATCCCATTGTATGCTACATGTTTAAATGTATCTCCACAAAGTGAGTGTTAATTACCTTTAGTTTCTTCAACAGCCAGTTTGTCACAGATCTGCTTTTCATAGGTACAAAGATGCTCCAAGGCTTCTTTATACAGCCCTGCTTCCCGGAGGACTTGATTTTGATAGAGCAGCAATTCACTGTACTCATAGTCCACTTTGTCAGGTGATGTCTACATAGGAAAGCCAGACACGGGACATAGTTCAGCCTTCTAATTCTAAAATTTGGGATCAAATTCATTTGACTGAAGAAACTGCATAAAGTTTTCTCATCATGAAAGGAATGTTTTATTTTTGGCTTAGGCAGCACTGCATACTCCTCCTACCTGCTGCGTCTTCCTAAATTCCTCTAAAATTTTTGCTGCCATTTCGTAGTCTTCCAGCAGATGGTAAGCAATGGCATAACCAATCCACGATGCTCGCTGTGCAGGTCGGAGCTGAAGCAACTGGTATCTTGTTTCCTGCAAAAAAGTAAAAGCTGCTAATTTTCCTGACTTTCCTCTGATACTCTAGAATTCATTAGAAAACGCTCTGTCTTCAATATTCTAGTATTTAAGGAAGTCACTGTGAAATAGTTTTCTATATGCATTTTATTAACCAGAGAAAGAATAAACTTTCAACTATAATGGTGTTCACTGAATACAAAAAAATAAGGCTTCACAAAATAACACGTCCAACCAAATCCTGATGAGTCAGACTAATTTTGTTATGCATGACACACATGCTTTTCCTGTCTAACCACTTATGAACAGAACATAATTAAAGATACTTAGTTTGAATTGCAGGAACATTTACTGGTGTTTCAAATTAACCTTGAAAGTACATATGTATTTAAATAATTGGAAGTGTTCTTAGGCAACACAGGTCACGCAAACACATCCCTATTCTTTGGCAAGAGGATAATTACATCTGAAAAAGACAACAGATTGGCTTGGTATCATGCAATTTTAATCTGAGGTGCTACAACTTGTTCTGTTGTAGACTCCTGAAAGGTATTTTCAAGTAACTTAAAGGAAAAAAGTTACTTCCTATTGAAAACGCCTAAACTGTCAAAAGTAGGGATTAACAAAGAACTAAAACTAGTTACAGCTGTTTTAATAGAATGATGATCACTCAAAATATTTTGAAGTAAGAGAGGCTGAAATTCAAAGCAAAGAAAAAAACCCAGCCGAAACACAATCTTATTCCCAGTTTTGAGAGCAAACTCACATTCTTCAGAAACCAGCATATGATTAGCCATGAACTGCTGACTTCTAAGCATCCTAACATTTAATCCTTAATGCATTCAGCGACCATGTGTTACTTGTATGCTTAGAGATTCTAGAATTTGTATTCACATCTATCCAGAGGCCAAGAAAATAGAAATCTGCCAACATATTTTGCAAATGTTCATTTGGCACCTACACTAAGTTTTAACTATCTTGTCTCAGCAAGAGTAAAACCAAATTTCTAAATTACTAATATGAAAAAATCAGTGATTAAGAATTGTCCTGATTCAGGAATAAGTTCTCTGAGGACTGTGCTAGCTGATGGTTCCACACAACTCTTGAGCACAGAACTTGCTCCTGGGTATACTAAGGTTATCCTAATTTGAAAAGGAAATAATACATGCAGAGACCAACTAATGTGTCTTAAACAACACAACTTTGGAGGTTCAAGGGAAACCTAAAAAGATGAAAACCCGACAAAAAATGTAGCTGTCACTCACTAATGGCCAAGTTGGCCAGGAACCAAAATATGGTGTTTCATGCAGCACACTGCCTGCTCTGCTATTGCCTACTGCTAAGAGAAAACGGGGGCCACTGATGTAAAGGTGGAGGGATATATAGTACATTATAGTTACTAAAAAATACAAACTCTTTTGCCTGAATAAAAGTCATATTCTGAACACATTGCCTCTTACCTACAGGAATCCTTTCAAGAAAAGAGTGAGACTGGAGATTGTCTACAGCTGGGTTATACAGCACCAAAAACCTCACAAAACCAATAAGGCAAGCAATTCTGCACTGAGCTGAAACTGCATCATTTAATTTGCCATTAAATCTTCGTATTTTTACAGAAATTGCTCAGTAGGACAACTGCTTTTACTTTCATGAAGTGGAAGAGTGGAATGTAGTTTTAATCCTCTGGAGCTAACTATTTTTTTAAAGTGTCATCAACCGATCTGCCACCTTCGCTGCAGTTCCCTATACGATGATTAAATACAGGATGCATACTTACCCTGTAACCTTCAAGATCCCTCATTTGAATCTGTAGCAGAGAAAGATCTCTCAAGATTTGAAGATTGTCTTTGTCCCATTTCAGTGCATTTCTATAGCATTTGATAGCTTCATCATACTTCTTGTCTGACCTCTGAAGAAGGCCATAGACATGCCAACCTGGAAAACTCTATTAAGGCTTCCACTGACTTTGAGCAGAGACAAATGAGCTCCAATATGACAGCTGGCAACAAGCTCTTGAGCTGCTTTATAAACAGACAGGAACATTACAACACTTTTCATCAGAACTTTGCCAGTTATACGTATACAGTCTATATAATACGCTGTAAATGCTACTTTTCACATACTGGGGGAGGAAATAAAGTAACAGGATCTCTGCAAACACTTACTTGAACACAGTTTTAGACAACTGAAGTGCTCATACTTCCTGCACTCTAAGTATATGACCAGTCTTGAACAATGTAATGGCAACTACTCATGCTTCCAAAGCAAATCACATGCTTAAATGCCCCCCATCAGTTTACAGTTGCAGATTAATGATAAAAAATACACAATGCATGCCAGAATAATGTGTGAGCTAACTGTGACTGCAAGGACTGCAAAGCATCTGCCCTTTCAATAGCTTACATAAAATATTTATTGGAAATTGAAAATTCTGAGCTTCCAGTTTGAAGTTTAAGCTGGCTTTTATTGCTACTCTATACATCAAGTAGTTGCAGAAATCAACCTTTTCAATTCATCAGCAAAAGCCCTGTTTCAAAAAGGATACAGACATGACTCTTCAAGTCATTCCTTAGGCCTCTGCGCACAAGTTCATAAGCTTCCTCTTTCTTCCCTAGACAGTTCAAGGTTAGTCCTTTCATTGCCAAGGTTTCTAAAAAAGAAAAAAAAGATTAAATAAGTATCAGTTATTCATTTTCATGCTTTTTAAGCTTCATATATCAACCCTAAACATAGCATAAATGCAAGTTTAGATTCAGTTTCCATTATCAAGATTTCACATTTTTTTCTCACATGGCAAACTCTGTCAGATTATCCATTTAAGTATATAATACACAGCAATAAGCCTTTTATATTACTTCCATCAAAATACGAAGTAATGTTTTATTTTAAACCTGTCTGCTCTACAAGCATTTTGAGATTTTTTTATTCACAACTCTGGTATTTCTACACATCCACCCATATCCAAGTAGTTGCAAAAAGCCCACAAAGCATTTCTGAACAGTGCAAACAGACTTTCAAATCAGTAGTAAGAGCTGACTAAAAATACAACGAAGGAATAAACACCTTTTTCTCTTAAAATAAGACTATTCCTTCAGAAAAGTAGCAGCCCACAGAGCTGAGAGAGTACTGAACATTATTCAGCCTCTTCCTTTTGTTTTTCACTTTTATGTGAGTGAATACCAATTTCCCAGGAAAAGTGATTTAATTAATGCATACTTGTATTAGGAAACTTGCACCATGAATCTTAGACTTGAATGATAAAGAATGGAAATCTATGACTACTGGTAAGATCAGTCCTTAAAATGACAACTCTTACCAACAGTAAGTGCTTAATATATGTTTCTGGATGCTCTTATTGCTTAACGGGCAAAAAGTTAGCAGTGAAGGGGTGTAAAACATTAAAATAATTACTCTATGTAAAGTACAGTGAAAAGAGAGCATATGCCATTTGAAAACTTACCTCCATGTTCTGCAAACTTGGGATTGGAAAGGATCTGTTTACAGAACTTCAGCCCATTTCTATACTGCTTATGTTCATAACACCTCTGTTGAAGAACAAAGTACGTTTATTAAAAAAAATTAGAGTGGAAGTATTTATGCATGCCTGAAATAAAGCATCAGTACAGCTACAGATTTTAGAAAATGTACTAGTATTTTAATGGACCCTGTTTATTGAGCTTCCTGTTTAAAAATTCTTCCCATTGCCAAAACCCCCCAAAATGCTAGCAAGCAACACTAGGAGTTTAAACATGTAAGTGAACATATACTGTTGTGCAGCAGATCCTCAGGTAAGACACCACAGGAAGCTTAAGTGCCTAAAGAGATTCCACTCTCCCTTAACATAAGAGCAAACCTCATGTTGTAACATTGGTAAGCCCTGAACCCACTTTGACCAATTATCCTGGACAGCAACCCCACGAGACAACCAACAACCACACAAGCTGGAAAGACACATAAATCATTGGAACTTGGCTTAAACTACCTCTGAAAGCAACCTCTTATGATCAGTTCGGTTACAACATGTATTTCATACATCCAAACTTTCAAAACCAGTATATAGTAACATTATCTTGTCATACTGGAAATTTAAACATTCCTCTGCTGTTTTCTTAGTCCAGCTCTTTTGTCTGAGTCTCATTCATTATGTAAGGTGACTGCAATGCACAACAGCACACAGCATGAACTTTTAAAACCAGTTTTAGTATTTTATTTATGTAAATATATTTCTTGCACTCATATTTAAATATAAGCCAAAAGAAATAACATTATAAACACCAATTCATACATTTTAGGTCACTTCAGCAAATGCTTGGAGCCTCTTACATTTCATTTTATTGTAACAAAATAAACATTTATGAGCCCAGGAGAACAAGAGCACACATTGATTGAGCACCAACCCAAATCATATTAATCCTGTTTTAATTCCAAAGTCATTCATAACAGGACCTCACTGACTCTGGTCGATCCATTCCGGAGGCAGGCTGGCTGACAGGGGTGTAAAAACTGGGTACAGCTGAGAGCTTTGAAGTCCTTCTAAGTAAGTTGTTGCTCAGGATTCCATCTTTCCTCACACTGCTCCGAAGTAATTATCCAAGAGCATTCATAAGCACATATGGACACCATGTGTCCTCAAAGCAATCTCAACAAAATTATTTGGGAAAGGCAGACCCAATAGGTCTTCCCTTCAAGCAGAAGGTTCTAAAAATAGAACTTTAAAAAGTTACATAAATATTAGGGGAAATGCTTAAAAAAGAAAATGGCGTATTTACAACTTCTACATTTTATGCTGTTCCTCATAATGAAAGATACTGTTTAGTGTCTTGTTTTCTCTTTGAAATACCAACAAATAAACTTCAAAGGTGTAAAAAAATGGTAAAACATGTATTATTATACAAAGTGCATGTATTATTTCCTAGTATTAAAGTCATACAGCTGAAATAATATGACTGAAGACCAAGATGCATCACCAACCACCCATCTTGCTCCCCCTACACTGTCACCACCCTTAGGAGAAAGGGAATTGCTCACATGGAAAAGGAGGGAGAAGGAAGATGCCCAGAGAGAGCAAGCAAGACGTACTCAAGGAGGAA
Source organism: Donacobius atricapilla (assembly GCA_013397315.1). NCBI lineage: Eukaryota > Metazoa > Chordata > Aves > Passeriformes > Mimidae > Donacobius > Donacobius atricapilla. Next base: position 278,619 of record WBMY01014315.1, read on the forward strand.
CAGAACAACAGAAGAATTAGCATGGTTTCAACTTGGATAGACCTTCCAAGACCATCTAGTTCCACCCCCAAGGGCAGAAACACCTATCACTTATACCACGTCGTTCAAAGCCCCATCCAACCCTGACTTTGAACACTTCCAAAAGACAACTCCCTCTGTTCACCAAGGACAGGAAAAGTCAGCAGTGCAAGCACATAGCAAAAGAACATTTCAAGGGTTAGGTAAGAGGAAATCTGTACAGGCAACTATATTTTTTTTTCCTATTAAACTTGACTGGGAATTACTTACACCTTCCAGTCATTATCAGCTTTCAAGTAAGTAGCTGGCTGAGTCACTACAATCAACC
>WBMY01014315.1:279030-289808 GCA_013397315.1 Donacobius atricapilla
TTTCTTAATTGAAACCATCAGTCATAAAAGTTACCAGCCAGGCCTCCTCCCTGAAAAGTAGAGCTGCCATTTGCCCCCACCCAGGTAGTTGTGAAAGCAGCAGAACCTGTCACAGAAGTGGTGCAGCCACAGGAAGGGAAGAATGTGTCTGCAGTGTAACTAAGGCACTGTCACAAGCAGATGGGGCACTCAGGAGTTTTGCAGTCTGGCTTTGAGTACAGCTTGCTCAGATTCTGGCTAAGAATGTGAAATCTTATCACTAAACGGTTCCATTTAACGTACTATAACAACCAGGCCCTCACCTTGAAGTTTAAGCAAAGTCAGTTATCCCAAAATGCGATATATGCTAGAGACAGGTAATATTTGGACATAAAATTTTCTAGGGTGATACAGAACTTATAATGGAAGGTAGTTTGGAACAGAACAAACTCACTGAGAATGTAACAAATTCTTCCTTGAGGCTTCCCGGAGGAAAGATTGACTACATCTACAAAAAGGTTCTCATAACCCAGAAACTACTTGGATAGGGCCAACAAATAATCAGGAAACAAACTGGATATAGTTTTATCTCCAGAATATAGCTCTGTATGTAGCCACAGCTATGTATATTGCCCAGGGAAGCATCAAAGGTCTCCTTTGACAGGTTATTTCTAGATCAACACTAGTTGGAATGATTTCCTGTATACAATTTCTCCATGTTTTCTAGTTAATACTTTCAAACTTATTCTGTCAACGCAAACATTTCAAATTGTGTTATTTTATGAGTTTCCTTATCATGTGTATGTGTTCTATGTACACACTGTATGTTTTGACAAGGGAAGGAAGGGAACGAATGAAATTGAGGTCACATTTAGTTCCTCAGAAAAGAAGAGACTGTTTCCTCATAGTGGGCCCAACAGCACTATTGAGATTGCCCTGCCTGAAGCTGGGCACATACTTAACTCATTCTCCAGAGAGGTTATGGGCTAACAAGCTTAAATCAAGATGTGAATGAGACAGAAGGAAGCCAAAATAGAAACATATGCAAGCATGGATAGTACAAACCACAGCGTACCTTTAGTTGCACGGAATAGACAATTCAAACCCAATTTTTTTTAATAAAAAAGTGACAGAAAATATAAACAGCCTGAGAAGGAAAATCCTTAAGCAAGTAAGTAGTTTCTGAGTAAGAGAAAAAAAAAGAACCATCAATTTAAATGAAAAAAACAAATCACAGAAGCAGGAATTGTGACATGTCAAGTATGGGACATAAAGATACAGGCTTTCTGGCAACAGGAATTTTATTCATCTGGGTAGCTTGTTTCCTCCCGGATGAATAGCTTGTAGCAGTCATTCCCAGAGCTCCAACCTTGCTTTAGGACAGATGCTCTGCAGAAGTAACATATTTCTCTGTTCCAGAGATGGTTGAAAGAGCACAGCTGCCTGCACTAAGCTAAATTCCAACACATATAAACTTCAAAGCCAGCAGTGAGAACACGCTTGTGATGCTTGACAGACAAGTGCTGCAGCTACAACTTGTGACATCATGCAATGAGAAAACATGAAAGCTAAACTTTAAAAGGGGAAGGTTAAGAAGGCTAATGCTTCAGAAGAACAGAATCTGACTCTACATCAGTACTGAATCTATCACACATTTCCTGCCCTTCAAAGCTTTTCGTTTAATAATTTACCAGATCTTTTAAAATATCTAACAAGCTTTTCTATACACGCTGTGGCCAGAATTACAACCTATTCCAAACACACCAAGATTCTTTTTATACCCCTTAACTCATTTTCTATCCTTATAGCAAGGAAGTAACATATGCTTTAATACAATTCTATAAAGAATTAGTAAGATAAGGCAGGCAAAATATGACTATTACAAAATCAGGCAAGACTATAGGAAGTAAGTGAAAATTTGCATTTGCATCACTTCCCCCACCAAGTTTTTATTTAGCAGATCAGAATGCATGGCAATTACTAGACAGACTGACATGGAAATTTTAAGGAACAGAGATGGCCCATATTCTCAAGAATCCCAAGTCTGAGGTAGAAGGAGGGCTTGTGTTCTGGTGTTCTCTAAATTGTATTAAGGCGTTTGTGCAGACTCAGTCTCTGGCCAGCAGATGCCTTACACATGCACGTGGCTCACTGTGCCAAATGTGAATAAATTCCTCCACATTTCTTCTTTGGTGGCTGCCATGAAGAAAGGTGAAAAGACTCCCACTATTTATACCTTACCTAGATCTAGCCACAGCTCATAGCTCCATGGAGTTTGTTCCCCCCTTGCCCCAGCTCCCCATTTTTGAATCTTCCCCATCTACTCTCTAAACCTTGCTGCCAAACCTACACGTAGTGAACACTGACACGGATTCTTGAACAAGGTAACCACAAGATTGTTATACAAGGGCCATGCTACTGATTACAGTAGCACTAAGAGCTGCTTACAACAGCAGAAATTCCTTCTATCCCAACCCAATTCAGCACTGTTTTCTTTATATATGGTATAAACAAATACATTGTCACAAGAGCATTTTAGAGATTTTATATTTTTGAAATGTACCCAAGTAGGCTCTCTAATTGTTTCCTCTTCTATCACAAAGCAGTCCTTATGTCCTGCAAGTATTTAATAACTAAGGTAAATAATTTAATAGCCATCCAGAGTTAAATGTGCTATTTATTAGGCATTTTGTAATAACTACACTGCAGACTGAAGTGTGTTGTGTGCTCAGTAACATCAAGAGTTAACATCAGCTCAACAGCCCTAGCTCAGTGTAACACCAGGAGTTACCATGAGCCTGACTAGAAGCTTCACAATGAGTCTACACTGCCACCAAGTACCACTCAAATTACACAGAGAATCACCTCGACCACAACATGAAGTAGAAAACTCCCCTTTGAAGCAGGGACACATGAGAAAATACACAGGCACAACCTTGCTGATTCGATTGCTTGAAAACTAATTTGCAGCAGCAAAACAAAACGTCTCATAGGAGTCTATCCAGCCTGGATTTTGCAGCTGATCAAACAGGTGAGAAGCAGACCCAAAAGTGTTTCATGAGCAAGATGAAGACAGTCACAGAAGACCAACATAAAGGAGAAACCCCACCTCTGTCTTTCCGCCTGGAAGCATGCAAGACTAGGGGTTTTTCCTCAAGAGTAATTATCAAAGACAAGAAGGTACCATCTGCTCCCCAAGCTCAGAAGCGGGAACATTGGGGCATCACTGACTGCCTTCTTTTTATTCTTACTTGAATCAGCACAACTGGTTATAAGAAAGCAGTGTGAGAATAAAATCAATACAGCAGAACCAGGTGGGCAGGATGGAATCACATTACCAATTGTCGTGCCCTTTGAAATTGAACAGGAACCAAAAATAGTGCGCAATTTCCATTAAAGAGACAGAATTTTATAAAAAACAGTATGAAGAACTTTTACCATTTTTCTCTTCTAAGACTGTATTTTACCAGGTCACATTTCTTACTCCAATTTTACCAGATCACATTTCTTACTCCAACCTAACACCCCACATCTGCAATTTAACTGAAGTAAAATGAATGTAAGCTACCTAATGCCCCAATACTTAAGAACAACCAAACAAACAAAAAGCCCCATCAAAACCCCCACAGGAAATCACTTCTCACCCACAAGTAATGCTGTAAAAGCAAGCATCTCAATTTAGTCAAGGCTGTGACAGGCCAGCTGAAGAATGTTATTTTCTTCAGCAAATGAGTGTCAAAATTGGGATTGAGCCCCAAAAGACAGCACAGCTCCAAAGTGAACTCTGTAGCTCACTGTACTCAGCCCCCCTTCTCTCAGCAAGTGACACAGCCAGTGTCATTGTCAGAGGAAACGTATTGCAGAATATTCCCCATCATATACAAGAGTTACCAGGACAGCTGATCTACACAAGGCCACAGGTGAATGTTTTACTTGCGTCTGCAAGTCCCCAGGAAGAAGTACAAAGAAGAAGGGGCTGCCCAAACAAAATAATTCACAGATTTGACACTCTGCTGTCCCCTTCCCTAGGGTTTTGAGGCTTGAGCCTATCCACGATGGACAAGGAGTTGGACTAGATGACTTTCAAAGGTCTGTTCCAACCCCAATTATTCTGATTCTACAATAAGCCCTTTCAACTACAGCAGTGTGCTCTTAGGGGACCCTACAGTTTCCCCCACTGCCAGTCATGGATGTACACTTGGGGCATCCCATGGCAACGCTGCCAACTACGATGCTGTGAGACCTCTGGCAGCTGGAAGCACAGGAATCCTTGGCCTTTGAGTTACCTAAAGTGTGCACTTACAGTACAGGACATGCACAGCTGCCACTCTGATTCTATTTCTTCCTGCACAGTTCAGATGCAGCACTTACCAGATAGTAAATTCAAGTGCTGGGCAGCTCAAGGCTTTTTTCCAGCACACTTCCTCTCTCCACAGGTAGACAAGATCAGGTCAAGTCACCAAGGTGCAGTAATTCAAGCTAAATGTAGTAAAGAAGATTCTGAAAGCTCCAAGTATTAGGAGCTACTACTCACCACGAATTAGTGGGTCCTTTGAGCATTAACTGTATCAAAAACCTCAGCAGCTCCAGGCAAGAGATATTCCACCACATACACTGATTCAATTTCATGACAAACACAGGATATATAAACCCAAGGACTGAAGAAACCACACAAATCTTGCAGCTATGTTAATGCTGAAAAACTCTGGAGCAAACTTGCATAGTTTTCTGCTGTCAAACTGGAATCAACTATCCTCTTTCACTGCTCTGAAGTGTTAATTAATTGAACTGTTCAGTGCAACAAATAGCTTCACCAACTGCCTGTTTCAAGGGTTTAAGAAATCGTCCTCTGCACAGCCTGCCTTACCTTTTGGAAGTCACGGATACCTTCCTAACTAGCAGTGCTTGGTAGCATACAACCAGAGGAACAGAAAAAGTTGAAATTCCAATTAGCTAGGAAGAATGCAAGAAATATGCATACCTGTTCATTTAATACAAAGGCAGGAAAAAAATCTATACTATGTCTATGCTTTTAAATTGGTCTGACTCCTATATTTAACAAAATTCAGCTGGAAACAGGGGCTGACAAGTAGTTAACTACAGCTCTTTTAGAAGACTAGAAATCCTCACTTACTGAAGACAGACTTGCTGAAAAAATCCATTATTCAACAATCAGTTCTGTTGGCCTGTACTTGCTTACGTTAATCTCTTCTTGGGGAGAATTACCAGGAATTTGGCCCTGTCAATTAAAATACGCTGACTTCTGTTCATGACCCTGGAATCCCTACATTCAGGTTTCACCCCTGAACTCATCAAGAAACTGACTATATCTCACAAGAAATTCAATATGCACGGGATATGTTTGGTTTTTAATGATTATCTGGAACAACTAAGTGTATCAATTCAAATTCCAAGATCTGGCATAAAAATGCCTAAAGGAGCCTCGGTTGTTCTGGACTCAGACTGAGTTGGAGTGTCCATGTATCTCACAAAATAATCCAAGATACATGGTGAAGCTACTGGCATTTTCTACCCATGTATTACACTTAAAGAGTACTCCTCACCCTTAGCACTGAGATATGCAAGACGAGGTCTGGTAGCACTGAGCACTGAGAAATAGTTAAATGGGTCTATTAAGATAAGAAAGGTTGTTTTAACATTACAAGGTTCGCTAACTTGATTCTGTGGTATCACATAAGCAAACAGAAATCCCTGCAACAAATCTCACTGACCGCACTTTTAAGGGAGGCAATGAATAATTGTTAATTTTCTCTAAAGTCCCAACCAGCAAAATCAGAAAATGCATAATTCCTTATGCCCACTCCCGCTGCATTAACACAGTGCTGTTGCAGACAAGAGATTTAAACCTGAGACACCCGGAAAAAGCGCAATCAACAAGATCTCATTAAGAAAACCTTTCAAAAACAGAAATAAACACAGCTTCATCAAATTCTAACCAAAATAAAGGGTAGTACCATATAAATGGAATTAACTCCCTTGCCCAATTGAAACCACTTTGGGTTCAGTTCAGAGTATCTATAGCCGTAACAATGTAAGACTGGCTATAATTTTAACAACTGAGGATGTTTCTGTTAATGAGCCTTTTATTTTCACCAGCGAAACAGTTAAAATTATGCTGCTCCTCAGAAATCTACAGCAGTGAATCATGTTTCTACAATTTCTGACAGCTCCAGTGACAAAAAATGGCCTAATTTCGTGAACACGCTTCAGTGATATATGTATTGCTCAAGTGAATCTTCAATGGCATCCTAAAGTCTCAAACTGTAATTAATTTCTTAAGCATCTTTGAGAAATAGTTTTGAAATATCAGATCAGTGATTCTGCTTAAAGCAGCAAGTCTATCTTGTACTTCCATTCCAATGTTTCTGCCAAGATATCATTTCTCTTCCTGCTACTACTGACCAAGCAGGGTATTCCTCTTGGCAAAGAAAGCCAAGGGATTGACATATCAGCAGATGAGCTAGCGGAAGAGCCTTGGTAGCAATTCCATATTTCAACTGAAAGACAGTACATGGTAAAATTCCAGTGGTGTGCATACTTGATTACTGTACAGCCATGCAGATGCAAAAATGACTGCAAACAAACTAATCTACTTGGTTGCTGATAAAAGTGAAATTCTGGAAATCAAGCCTTTAATCTTGAATTAAGATTACTTAAGAGGAGATTTCCAAGTGTGTCACCTCTGCAATCCTAACGTCAGCACCTGAATTTCTATGGACAGAACATTGTTTTTAAAGGACTCATGCTGATGAAAGTACTAGTAATGGAGAAGCACTGGTCTGTCTAGTTTCAAAGTGGAGGGACAGGGAACAGATTCTGGAATGACGAAACAGGAAGATGGCCCGGCACGAGGGACTTGGCATATTTACACCAGAGGCATTGAAGACAGGTTGTTCGACAGGCTTTTTATCACCAGGAAGTTCCTATGTCACTTAGTAGAACACTTCGGAAAGCCAGCATGGAAAGGAAGCCCACCAGTTCAAAGCCAACGCCCTCAAGCACTGCAATGTTAAGGTAAAAACGACCACAGGAAGGTGAAGTGTCCCCATCCTGCAGCAGACCCCCTGGTCACTGGAGCACACCGGGCCATGCCCAGTCAAGCCTGCACAGCACCTAAGGAAACTGATAGAAAGATGAACAGCCTCCATATGTTAAAATGGCCATGGCTAATCCCAAATCCTCAACAGGGAAACTCTGATCTTCACACAATGCAATGTACACCAGTTCAGACCAGTAGGGCATCTTCTTCCTCAGTACACTATTCCTACAGCACAAAATAGACTTGTTGACTCAGTGAAACTGTTTAAACAAGGACTGAACACACTTACACAACTGCATTGCTTGTTTCCAACATAAAATACAACGATGTTTCATTTCTTATGTACTTGGACATTTTTTCTCTTCGCTCATTAAAGGCTAAGGTCACTAGGCATGGTGAAAAAATACCTGCACCACCTTAGTCTGCCAGAACTTCACAAACTTCATCCTGATGTTTCAAGGGACTGGAAAAACTCTTCCACAAAAATATATAGCACCTCTAACAGCTTTGTATTTAATTTGTCCTCAACACCTTTTCAATAAATATATTTAACTTCTACATCCAGAGAAAATTGAATATTACCTTTAGGATTTGTGAAATAAAACTGAACATCATTGATGAACTGTACCTGAACAGATACAGCAGATGAGTAATTGGGCAAAATGTCAGGAATGGTCAAGGAATGTTCATCAGTTTTATTTAATTAAAAATTAGTCAATCTTACTTCGTACAATTACTAGTTCTATAGTTGATAGTGGGGGGGGGAGGGGGGGGGATGGAGTTAACTTTTTCCATTACTTCATAGCACATCCAGCCCCCTGTGTAACCAAAATGCCAGCTTGCCCATTACTGTGCTGTGTTTACTATTCTACCCTTTCCCCTACCTCCACCTGAAATCTTCTCCAGTAATTTCTGGACTGCCTAGAAATTATGTGTGTTCAACAGAATCATAAGGACTCAATTATTTTAGCTATTCAAATGTTGAGATCTACTTTTGCTCTAAATTCCTCAGAATCTCTGAGCAGTAGAATATCTACTTGTAGACCTAATAGCAAATAGCTAGAACTATAAAAACTACATGAGCTAGACACGGTTTTAAAATGGAAGAGCAAGTTTAAGGAGAATGGTGATTGCTAATCCTGTGGGTGGTTTTTTTTTGTTCAAGCTAATCATGCAGATCTCTTTCCTGCTGTACTACAGGAACTCGGAATTGTAAAATGTCTTTCAAATGGAAAAATGTTTCTACCAGAACCTGCACGTGCCTGTTAAGTGACTAGAAGAGGTTAGTCCAGTTACAGTGTGCTGGAACATGCAATAACAAGGTACACGCTTCTGAACTCAGAGTTTGTCAGGTACGTGGAAATACTGGCTTGTGAGCCAACCCATACACATGAGAAAGGTACTGACCATGCAGGATGCTTACTACTAAACAATTTAAAAAATCAAACCCTGAAAGCTAATTATTGCCCTTTGCTATGCAAAGCTGGGCAGGTTAGTAACATTTGTGTTACAAGTATATATCTGGGAAAAAAAAAAAGAAAAGAAATGAGGCCTCAGGAATTGAAAACACACACAAAACAGAAGAAAAAAACCCCAATTTTATGCTTCACTTGCAAAAATACATGGCAGTTAACCACTTAGCCCTTGGGTGTATTATCTCCATGAAAATCAGAATGGGAATGGGTTTATACTTCTGTTAACAGCCTGTGTACCAGTAATCATGTATCTTTAGGGTATTGCATCCTTCCAGTAACACTTGGGCCAGTCCCCAAATCATCTGTTGAAGAAAATCCTGTCCAGGCATGCTGAAGAGGACACGTGGCCTGGCTGGGCCAGGAGGCAGCGCGGGTTTACCCAGGACCACCTCACTCCTGGCCGGGGGCTCAGAGCTGCACAGGCAGAGCTCAGCTCCTACTGCTCTTCAGCTTCCCACAGGACACTACAAGAGGTGGCAGAGGATGAAGCGCTACAGTCTCCAGAAGATACCGTGTAGAATAAGGAGAGCCTGCAGGATGAGAGAGGTGTGAAGAGAGGAGTGAAGGCACAGGAGAAGGGAAGTGATTTCTCTTAAGGCCTGCACTTAGGACTTCCTAAAAGATGCCTCAGTAATTCAAGTCAAACACGTAGCCAAAACTTCGCAAAGCGGGGTCATTTTCCATGACAAGGCAGACAAGTAGTTCATTAGCAGAATTTTCAGTGTGATGAAAACCAGCTTCGAGCCTTTTCTATTCACCATGCATTATAAAGATACCTCATAACAGTACAGCCCTAAGTATGAGACTACACATCTGTCTCACAGGCTCATCCCTGTGAGACACAGGAAAAGATCACAATGACACAACAGCTTTTAGCCTATCCAGATACCTCAAACTCCTCGATTTTTATTAAAGATCTTCAGCTTAAAAAAAAAAAAAGTGTACAGAAATCTGCTTGCACTGGGGCACACCTTTTCTAATCTGAATCGAGTTATGAATGCAAGGGTGCTGAGCCAGCACTTTCTCCAAAGACACTCTTATTTCTTGTTTGTTCCTGCCCTCCACACAAATATCATGACACATCCAAGCATAGAGAAAAAATAATAATAAAAAAAAAGTAATAAACAAAAACCCAACCAAACCCGCTCAGATTTAAACACAGACAAACTCCTTGATTCAGTGTGCCCTGTAATCACACAAAGCATCCTCAATGCAAAGGAGGATGGATCACTGAGCAGCAAGGCTAGATCCTTCCCAGCCTGTAAGACATCAAAAACTACATACTCAGTACAAGGTCATACCAACTCGGAAGCGAGACAGAATCTTTCAAAGCAGGAATCAGGTTTATAGATCATCATATTTACTTTTTAACCTCAACTGAAACTGCATGTCTCATGGTCACAAGCCCATTCATAGGGCTTTCTAGTTCTACATGCTCCATTTTCATCCAATATTTTGGAAACAGAAGTGACAGAAGACATCGCTCCCACCTAAGTGGCAGAAGTTTACAGAATCTTAAGAGTGCTGTTGCTCCAACAGAACAACAGTAGTCTTCTGATCTTTAGAATGACTCAAAATAGTAGTGTAAGTCTCTCTGAAAGACAACAACAGATTTTGAGACAAAACTGACTTCTGAGAGAAAACAGTTTGATCTAGAGACAGAATCTTCTAAATAAATCCACCGAAGTTGCTCACTAACAAACTTAAGACATTTCCAATTCAACCCAAGTCCTTAGAAACACAATGTTCCTGCAACACCACATGAAAGCTGAAACAAGTTCCTTAAGATGTAGCTGAACTGGGTATACTTTGCTGGTATTTGGACTGCAGACCATCTTAACCTCATTCTGAAAACCAGGCTTATTGCCTAAGTTCCACTGAATGTTCTCTCATCCATATGCCAGCCGCCACCCAGCAAAATCGAATGACAAATTCCCACAGAAGTCGGCTGCCAATTAAACTTCGGGAAGACTCCAAAACCTTGATCCTGCTCCACTTCCTCCTTCGAAAGCCATCTTCCCACCGACCAACAAACACGGTTATTGTCTACAGCAAAACAACGACTTGAAAAAAAAACCAAAAAAACAACAAAAAACCAAGCGACCCCAGGGTGGGTGGCTCGGCAGGACGGCGGCCGCAAGGGCGAGCGATGAATGGAGCGGCCGCGGGGTATTTCGCGGAGCGCAGCCCGGGGTGCCCCACGGCGCCCAGCGCCGGTCCCGGGGAGACGCAGCGGCCCCGGCGCTGCCCCAGCCGGGCGGGAC
>WBMY01014315.1:289917-320430 GCA_013397315.1 Donacobius atricapilla
TGCGCAGGGTGCCCCAAGCCTTGGGTGGTGGAGCCGGCCTGCCCGGGCTCCGGGGCGCGGGCGGGGCGGGGCGGTCCCACCCCCGTGGGCGGAGCCGGGTCCGGGCTACAAGATGGCGGCGGGCCTGAGGGCGGTGAGGCGCTGGGGGCTGGTGGCGGCAGCACCACCGCGCCTGGGTGAGCGGCGGCGGGGAGAGAGCCCGTTCGGGGCAGGCTGGTGGGCTTTGCCCCGACCCGGCCCATTGACCTAGGGCCGCGGGAGCTCTGCTGCCTCTGCAGGCGGCGGCGTCCCCGCCAGCCAGTCCGCGTCTGGGGTTAGAAGAAGCTTCAGGGGCAGCCTCTCTCCTCTTGCTGTTTTTAATCGAAGCCCATTAGTTATCTTTTATGTGTCTGCCGTAAGTTGGTGCGGCTTCCAGGCTGGAGGCTCGCCGTGCCTCGCCGCGATGGTGGTGCCGGCCCTTCCCAGGGAGGCTGTGCCCGCAGCGCGCCCGGTTAGCGGGGCAGGGCCCGGGCTGGGGGCTTCAGGCAGGGCACAGTGAGCGGCATCCTTACGGAGCAGAAGGTGCGGGAGGAAGTAGTCATTGTGGCTGAGGAACGGGCACAAAGCGCTGCTTTTGGGTTGTTGGCGGTCCCCCGTGCCCTCTCTGGCGGATCGGGGAGCGTATGCTGCGGGGATCCTGCGGACGGATCGGCAGTAACAATGTTAGAGACGCCACATTGCAGTCGTTTGGGGTTTGTGTTACAATTCGGGTTTTTTTTCCTCCTGATTGCATAAATGTCAGTAAGTACGTGGTAGTCTAACCCCGAGGAATGTTAATACATTTGTAATCTTGTGCCTTTTTAGCTTTTACTCGTTCTGCATTTGTTGTGAAAAAAGCGAATAATGCTCAACCAAACTGGCTGGGAGTTGGCTTGGCGTTTGGCACCAGTGCTGCCCTGTGGGCTTTTGTAAGTGTTTTCATTTGGTTTTGTTGAACTTAACTATTCCTTAAAAATCCTAATAGTGATATGAATGCGATGACTGCAACCTACTGAGTTTATTGGAGTAATGGGTGGTCATAGCAGGTGTCAAGATTGAAGCATGATTATGTCCATTACTTATGTTTTCCCAGCTTTAAGTTGTGCTCTTATTTTAAGAAATGAACAACTTTTAAAGTTTTTATTGCAAACTTAAAACAGCCATAACAGAATTAATTCTTCAGGCCTGTAGGATTAATGCTTTGGCATTATTTTCCTCATGGTCTTTCCAAAAAGAAAGACGACCTAGGGATATGCCCAGATAATGTTGTGTTTATCAGACTACCAATTCTCTTTTTACTTTTCAGCTGGTTAAGGTGATTTTAGCCAATTTCAATGGATAAGACCCCTTTTTCCTGAGCCAAGTGCAGATGTAAGATATTCTCTGTTTCAGAGAACTCACAGGCTTTATGGTGCTGAAGCAAGCAGTGTGTGGGAGCTCTCAGGAAGAATGGTGCAGGATAAGCAGCACTCCCATGGTGACAGTGTTTTCAGGGTGGGATGGATTCCCTTTGGGGGTTATGCCTTTTTTGGGGTGGTGAATTAATTTGCAGTGGGACCCCCCCCTCCATCTGGTCAGGAGGAAAAGTTTGGCCTATGGGGCATTGTTTCCATACCCTTTTCAGTTGATAATTTGCCTATGTTGTGTTCTGGATGGTTGCAGTTCCATAGCGGCTTGCATTCTGATAACAGCTAATTAATATTCTGTAGAACTTTTTGTTGTCTGGCTCCAGGTGTGAATTGTATAGCTGTTTATAATATACTGCTATTTTATAGCTTATCAAGCAGCATAATGAGGACGTAATGGAATGGGAAAGAAGGAAACAAGCAAGAGGACATAAATGTACAGAATGTTCATAGTAAGTGTGCGCACACAAATGCTTTTGACTTAGCTGGACACAAATTTGAAGATTTTTTACATCTTTTGGGAGTCAAGATGCTGAACTGACTTACATTCTTCTTTTTTTGCTCAGTACATTGCATTTTGCCTTTTGCTATCCTTTTAACTCATTCCCAGCTTTAAAATGATAAGATGGCTTATCTGTATTTTCATATATTCACTTGTGTGTGTACTCCCTCTCAACTTTCTATCTTGAGCATGCAAACTCTTAGAAAATATGTCTTACAGTGTCTACAATAAATAAAGGTTGCAAATTGAATATCTTATAAATGGCTTAGTGGCAAGGAAACAAGAGTGACTAATGATAGCTTATCTTTTCATCTTGTTTTTTATTTTAACATGTATACAGTGGGGTGTGTTTTTTTCTCCGTTTCACTTCCATATTACACATAAAATAATGTAAAGTCAATGCCTGTAGATGTGCACTATAGTGCAAAGAGTCTGTGGTCATTGTCCCTTTCCAGTATACTAAACATAATTTGTGTTTCTGCCAGCTAAGAAGTCTTTGGGCATTATGGCCTCAGAGCAATTAATATGCCACATGAAAAGATTCCTTATACTATAGAAAAACTTGTGGCGCTGTGGTTATTTTTCCCCATAAACATTCCTCTCCAGATAAAGATGCAGGATGTTGTGGGATGTTTCAGACCACTTCCATCACATCTGTTTTTCTTATTGCTAACAATTCTTTCTCTTCTTTCTTAGGCTGATGACATGGTCACAAGGAGTTGTGCACTATAGGACAAAGTGTGTGTGGTTGTTGTCCTACAAATAAATGAGCACAGAAGAAGTAAAAAGTTATCTTGTTACTCCTATGTTCATACATTTCACGTGCATAATTACAAATAAAGTGTAGGAGAAACCTGAAACTGCTTTGCCATTAGTATTTCATTCTGCTGGTCTTGAAGTTGTTTTATGTGGCATTTCCATTTTGTAGTTTGTCAGTCTTATTTTCAAAGCTGTCTTTGCTATTCTGGAAGGTATACTACAAAATTAGACATCAGATGAAGTTCAGTAAATATTCAGAAATGTATTCTTGCTCTGCCATCACTTTCACTGCCACATTTATAAAATCAGCAAATATAAGAATAGGATTTGTACAAATGCTAAAATATGCATTTTCCTGTGAGCGTTTTGGGAACTGGCCATTGCTGCAAGGTGCCCACAGCGGTGAGACTGCACAGCCCATGTCAGCCCTGGGTGTGAGCGCTGCCTTCTGCATGCTTCTGCCCTCTCTTCGTGCACCAAGGTCAGTCAAGGACAAAGGCAGGACAAATGGCATCATGGCAGTCGGCAGAATGTGGCATGAGATGGTCACTGAGGGGACAAAGAAGCTCTGTGTAGAGAAAGGAGGAGAATCAGGGCCACTGCCTAACAATGTAGGTGGGACAAGGACTGTGCCAGTCAGCGTGATCCCATAGCAGCGATTCACTCCGACTGTTTCACTGCCAGTGCCGAACGCCTTTGGCACGCTGCTTAACCTGAGTGCCCTTCGCCGTGCATTTAGTTGATTTCTCCATGTTTTTCTCTGGGAGAAATTCCTTTTTAAGTAGAACAGTAGTTCCTCGCTCTCTTCCCTCTCCTGGGTCCGTGCCGTGCCTGTCCTTCCCGGGGCTCTCGTTGCAGTCGGTCCCGAAGGCCGGTCCCCGTCGGTGTGGGCGGCGCCGGGCCCTGCGCCATCCGCGCTGCGCTCCGCCAAGCCGCCGCGGCCGGGGCNCAGCCCTCGGCCGCCAGCCGCGGGGCAGCCGAGCCGGCCCGGGAGCGCCTAGCGCCGCCCCGCTGCGGCTTTCCCTTCCTTGTAAGGTAGCGGGGTCCGTATCCCCCGGTGGCTCTGCCGGCCACGGGAGGGAACGGGAGCACACCCGCTGTGCCACGACCACGGCTTCTGGCGCATCAGGCGTTGTGTAACCAGTGGCAAAAAAAAAAAAATAATCTGCCAGCTGTGATGGGCGATGGCAGCTTGCTGAAAGCTGTCCTGCTATAGCTAGCAGCCCCGGGGGAGAGGGTTAAGGACACGCTGCTGCTGAACGAAAGTATAAATGTACGCAAATCCATTAGGATGCGCGGCTGTTGGAGAGGAGTCTGAGAAGTGTGTCATGAGACAGATGATGCTAAAGATAATCCGGCACACGATGGCAATGTTTTGACATTGTGATTATTTTGCAGCTGTCGATTGTAATGCTCAGAGCCGTTTTATTTTTCATGAGCGCATTTTCAATGAGGCATTTCTCATCTGGGACCAAGTCACAAAATTCAGCAGAAAGCTTTGTTGACCAAGAGAATTACGTGTGTTTTTCATGGGTCTTTTTTTGAGATGTGCAGATGAATCCAAGACTGTAGTAAGAATCAGTTTCTAACAAATGAATGGGTAGCACTGCTGTTAGAATTAATATGTACCAAATCAGGTAAAAAGTTGTGTAATCCTTCCTCTATGCCCCGTTGGCCAATGCATGAGGTTAAGGGTATGTCTCAAAATGTCAGCAGTGTGAGAGTGAAAGAACATGAATTCAAACAAAAAAGCTTTTTCAAAAATTCCGTTATTAACCTGAAGAAAGACTTCATTACTTCCGCTGATCATAAGGAATAAGGACAGATTAATTATTTTACCTACCTTAGTCGGGAACTATTTCGCTTTCCTTTCTTTTTTTTAACATTCCTTAGTCTATATAGACTGTGCCCAGTACTTGCAAGCTGATGGCAGACAATGTAGTTCGCAGAACGACACCTCTTAGGAAGACCTCAGCCATGGACCTTATTCATTTGAGCACCACACTCTGTGTAACTCAGTCATAGGATACATCAGTAAGCTGTACCTCTCTGTTTTATAACCTTTCTTGAATCATTCTTTCCTGTAGAGAGTTCAGATTCCATCATTCTTTTTTGTGATCATATTTTAGCAGCACTTTACATCAATTTACCTAATGGTTTTTACAGCGCCTCCTCGCCAGATGTCATCTGGGCGTGTTCCTGGCTCCTCTGGAGACAGCATGATCATCTATCTCCTTGCTGGTGTTGCTGCTTTCGGTGGTTTGTTTTATGTAAGTGTTTGGGGATGGCGCTGTTTGTGCTTTCTGAGCTGGCATGGTGTAAGGTGTGTTCTGGGTTAAAGAGCATGGTCAAGATGCAAACCGGCAATGACTGTAGATGTTGTAGCATAAAGCTAAGTGCAGCCGAACTTAGAAATCAGCTTAAGAGAGTTTAGTGAGGCTGAAAGCCTATTGCTTGCCTGTTTTACTGTTACTTTGATAAGAAGTGCTGGGTCATTCTTAGTGGAATGCATATTTAAAGCTATGTGAAATGAATGTGTCCAAAGATGGAGTAAGGCACCTGTCTCTAACCCTTTGCCTTGTCAACCAGAAATTATAATTAGCAATATCTCAGAGTGGACAAGGCAGATGTGAAATAAGTGGTTTGAAGCTACAAAGGGAAGATACGAACCTTGTTAGATTGAGCACAAGAAAAAGAAGATAAGAACATTAGTTACTTCAAGAAAGCATGTTAAAATTTTGTAAGCATCTGGTTTTGTTAAGCTTTTCAGTAACTTTTCCCTCCTTCTAAAAATATATCTGATTCTGTGCTTCACATCCCTAAATCCTCCATTTTATAGCTTACTTCTACCCCTCTCCCCCAAGATCTGAGATAGTGACTAGCACACCCCAGAGAGGTACATATTTCCCTGTCCCACAAAATAATCCTCTTGAATGGTAAGTAGCTATTTGTTCAAAATATCAAACATGTATGATTGCATTTCTGGATGAATAACATATTCTCTTGCTGTCACATTTTTACCACATTACAAAAATAATAATCTTAATGTAATTATCTTTCAAAGCACTGTTTTGTATTCCTGGAGCACTGCAGCACTTCAAAAGCTGTATGGTATATTGTATTTGCTTTCTAACAATGGAGAAATATGAAATATGTAAATATATTAGTGTAGCAGATTGTTAATTTTTTTAGCCTTTCTAAAATTGATAAATTTTATATGCATTTTAAGATGGGCAGTAGCACTTGCTTAAAGTCCCTTCTCTCCCTCTCCCCTCTTTGTGTTTGGTATATTTGTAGGGAGGTAGCTGTAAATTCAGGTATAATTCCCTTTCAGGCCTACAGAGTAGTCAGTTCGTCCCGCAGCAAGTTTACTGAACACACAAATACTCTTCAAGAGAGAGCCGAGGGGTGGAAAAGCAATCCTTGGTCAAGGAAGGGTGAGTTAAGCTCTTCTCTCTTGCTCTCTGGGTACATGAGGATTTGGAACAGATTTCTGGATTGTCTAATCAGGCTTTAGCACTGTCCAAGTTCTTGTCTGAACTGTGTGAGTGGGAGTGACGACAAAGGTGGGTGTGCAGTGTTGTTCTGTTACAAAGCTGCTGCTGCTGCACATATTTTGGTAGTGGCCTTGATGTTCAGGCAGTGAATCTGGTCTTTGATCCACCTGTGGAGTCTCTTTGGATGGAAAGAGTTGATGTGTGAACACTATTAATGGTATAATGGGTATTTGATTTACTGGAAGCTTAATGAAACTTGACTGAATACGTAATGCTGTCAAAATCAGTTTTGTTCTTTTGTTTTCAGTGGGGAGGAGAAGATAATATCTTTTTCTCAGTCAACAGGTTGGCTTCAGGCCACATGCCATCAGGAAATACAGTTCAATAGGGAAAAATCCCGCTACATTTTAAGAAAATATTTTAACTTGGATCAATTTTTTGTCCTACAACTTTGATTTTTGTCTTTTCTAATTTGGGGTTAAATGAAATGCAGGCGTTACCTAAATGTATAGCATATCCTTACTTAGCTCTTCATGCTTGAATAATTAGACCGTGTTAGTTCAAATACTTGTAATGGAATGTTGTTCCTGTCTACATCAATTAGTGTTATAGCATTAATGTAAAAGGTAGAACTTTGGCAAGCATGGCCTAGCTAGGAAAGCAATTATAAAATTTATTTTTATATTTTTATTTGGTTGTTATTTAAAAAATAAAGTATTGAAGCTAGAGCACTTGAAGCTCTTCCTTTTTTTTTTAAATTTTGACATCTAGGGAATTGATTTAATGTATTTGCATGCACACAAAGAATAGATTTGAATAAAGCATCGAGTTTAGATTTTGTTTTCAGTGTGGAAACATGGTTTAAATTTTCTGCCTCTATAATTATTTCTTTAGAAATTGTCAGCCTTGAACTGCTACAAAATATGCTTTAGTTTCAGAACTTTAAAATTACAGATCTTAAGATTTAAAGTAGTCAAATACCTTATTTTCCAATACAGAAAGCAGCTGAACACAGTACAGTTTTACAACTCAATTGTTTAAATAAATGCTGAGAATTCAGCCACAATTTGCAATTCTTCATTGTCCCTAAAATAAAAAATGTAACCAGGACCAAAGCAGATCTCTCCTTGGGATCTGGTCTCCTGTTGTTTAGGGCAAAAGTGAGGATTACCCTTACTACGTTCTGACTGCCATCGTTGGATAAATGGGGAAGCATTAAGCAAACCGTCCAACATATTCCTAGTGATGTCAGTGCATTCCCTCTTATCTCTTAGGTGCCCTTCTGCAGGGTGCTCAGTTTTGGCCCTGGCCTACCCACATGTTGGAGTGAAATACCTGCAGTACTGAGTGCTCAGCAACTGGTCTTGGGTACTCTCCAGACAGACGTCCCATCATCTGCTGCTTTGTGCTGCTTAATAAGTCACATAAATGTCACAACCAGTGGCAGATGATTGCTGCCTCCCTTTTTATTGATAGTAAGAAGTCCAAGTTGTTTCTAAGGCCACTCAGTGAATACAGTTGAAACATGTTCCCTATATTATTTTCAGTATTAGACTTCTGAATAAATGCTCAATCCAGAGTTTTTAGTTGGACTTCTGAGCAGCTAATTCCAATTCACAGTACAAATCCACCATTGAATCAGCTCCTTCTTAAAATCCTTCTTCATTCCCAGCTGTGTACACCCAAAAGAACAGAACATTAAGAACGAGCATCAGTTCTGCTCTTACTTTTCCTACAGAATCCTCTGCGTGCATTATCAAAAGAATTAACAACCCTCTTCCTCCCCTTTTTCTCCCATTCCCTGTGTTGTCATATTTTTGTGTTTATCCTGTCACAGAGTGTTAGCATACTATTGCTTTTCCCAGAAGTGCCATTGCAATTTCTTTCCCTCTGCAACTTTAGAGTCAGTCCTTATACTTTTTCACAGTAAGCATTGCTGATAAGAGCAGTTAAAAATTCTATTCTCAAAGTATTGTGATATTTTTTTAGGGGCACAATAAATCAAGCTGAAAATGAACTCTAAAACAGAGCTGGTAACCATATGAAGTGGTGGATAGAAAAGTAGTATGCCAAAAGTAGTATGCAGCATGTTCATGCCGTATTTGCTGCCTATGGTCAAAGAACTTTCTAGGTGGAAGAACTTAATACTGGAGAGCAGCTGATCAGAGATTCTTTTGATAGGATTTTTGTGGTTTCTCCACAAAATTTTCCCCTTATGCCTGAACTCAAAATGTCTGTTACAGAGAACTGTACCTAGCAATCAAGTCTGTCAAAACAAGAGAAACAATCATTCTAGAGTTCTTTGTTTATTAGAGGGTTGAAATTATATTTAATGATATTTTAATTAATGACATTTAGAAAGAAATCTGATAACAAATTTTCTGTGCTCCTTTTTAACTGAAAGCTACTCTCAAATTAGGGAGAGATTTAAAAAGCCCCTGGAAGAAACCTGACTCAAAGTAGCAATAGAAAATCTGGGACATCATTTGAAATGTAAAATGATGTTTGGCTTGCAGGATGTTCTACTTGCTTATTTAGTGAATACTGAGTTTTGTCTTCCATTTGTTGTTTGTGACCTTCAAGCTTGTTCCGGATTTCCTTCTTTTTTAGCTGTGACTTTTCTTTTTAACTTGGCACAAGCTGATTCAATCTTTCTAATCTATATTCTGCTTTTACACTTTCCAGACTTTCTAATCTATATGCTTTTACACTTTCCAGACACAAGGGAAATCTCTTTCCAAACCTGAGGAAGTTAAATACAAACAAAGGACAGTCGTTCACCACTGAGTGCATTGCAGCCTACCTTGGGATGACTTTTTACCTTCTCTTGTAAAACTCCATTCGTGTGAGACTTTAAAAGAACTACCTATGTTTGCAAGGCCAAACCATATTGAGCTTATTACTGAATCTGCTTTGTAGAAGGCAGTTCTGAGATGGAGAAGCTGGCTGTTCTGAATTAATGCACTCTATATTTGACTATCCAATAAAGTGTACTGAATGCTGAGCTTGGCTGTTAGCCTGTTCTTTGTGTAATGAATTTAGTTGTTTGTTTGTTTTTTAAAGAGTTTTCTTAAAGGGACATGATCAGGTTGCATAATGCAAAGTTTTGATTTTTACTGAGCAATGAATGGACTTGTCTTGAAACCTGAACACAAAAGTATAGGCTTTCACTGGCATAAGACCAAAAAATAAAATTGATCTGTTTAGTTTTTAAACAGATACAAAAGAATCAAACAAACTGACTGTGTCTCTTTAAGCTCTTTTTTTTTTTCAATTCTCACATAGTTTACACTGTATTACAAACTTTATTTCCAGTTCTGTGTTTCACATGGTGAGTTCATTCTAGTGGTGAACTTGTGATGAACAGTTGGTTTATAACTTTTCCTTTGTGAACTTGATGTTAGTGCATGTTTGCATGATGGTTGAGCATCCTTGTTGCTTTGTGCTGCTGACTTGTCTCAGCTGAATTTGAAGTGATGCATGACGGGCAAACACTGTTTTTCAGGTTCTAAGGAGTTGGACCCACAGTGGTGTAAATGAGTCTTTAAAAGAGAGTTGTGAGTTGTGAAAAGAAAACAGTCAGTCAGAAGTGGTCACGTCTCACGTAAGAAAGTGAGCTCTGACCACTTAAAATTAGCAAGTTATTTTCTTACTTATATAAGACCAAATGTCTTATTCCCCATGTGGTAATTCTAGAGTCATGCTCCCCCTGGCACCTGTGTGTGCACCATCACTGGCCCTTTCAGCAGAGTGGTTTGAAGCAACACTTGGCAAGGTCCTTTGTTATCCTTCCCTGCACTCCCAACACATGCTTTAAGCCACAGTTTCTTTTCTTATCACACTGACAGATGTTATGAAACTCAGTAATTAAGAATATGGTTTCCTCATCTTGTACACATAGTTTTTTGATGCCACAGTAGACAATACGAGGGATTAATTATCGATCCTTTTTTCGTTAATTCTGATCCCAGATCTTAGCTTCCCACTTTAAATTTAAATGAGGATGATGATAAAAAAGTAGTTGGTGAAATTTTTGTTGCATGCATGTATTTTACTCTCTTTATTGTATTGAATAAATCCTTAGAAGGTGATGGAGAAGAGACGGATGAAGTCACTGAAGCAGAGAAGGCCGTGGAAGGGGCTGATGCAGGAGTTGCTGTTGATCCTGCAGCACAGGATGAGAGTGCTGGACCCACAGCACAGGATGAGACTTCTGGGGTATCCCCGGAAGCTGGAGGGGAGAATGACTTACTGGCTCCAGAGGTATCCCATGCTGTGGAGGAGGCACAGCAGGAAGCTGCTGCTAATTCAGAAGCTGCTGCTAATTTGGAACTTGCTGCTAATTCAGAAGCTGCTGCAGTTCAAGGTTAACTTACAAATGTGGTTTTTGAGTGTGTGTGTGTGTTGTGTGGGTTCTAAAGCTCTGCCTTTTACAGAACATTAAGAATGAGCATCAGTGTTCCTAATGGAGTTTGTCCTGCAGTGAAAACTAATTCAGGCATTAACTTGACATATCATGAGCATAAGGTAATTAAGTTTATTAAATCAGTGTCTCTGAAAGCATCCTGCCTCTGGCCGCAGAGTTACTGTCTAAAACAAGTAGAGTCAAATGCTTATTTTACTACCTCATCCTATTAGGGGTATCTTAAGAAAGGTATTAAGTCGAGCATATGATGTGGTCAGTTGTTTCAGTGATCTAGTTCTCAAGGATTTGTTAAGGAATCTGAACACTTTAGTTCACTTGCCATTCCAGAGATAGTCACACTGAATAATTACATC
The DNA here is from genome assembly GCA_013397315.1 of Donacobius atricapilla. Taxonomy (NCBI): domain Eukaryota; kingdom Metazoa; phylum Chordata; class Aves; order Passeriformes; family Mimidae; genus Donacobius; species Donacobius atricapilla. Next base: position 300,879 of record WBMY01014315.1, read on the forward strand.
TGTTCTATCAATGCAACTTTAACAGGATCTTGCATAGCAAAGAAAATGCTGTCATGGTCTCAATTTTAAGGATATATTAGGCTAAATTTTCACAACACAATAAAATATCATATTGTTGTTAAACACTGAAATTGATAAGTAGCAAAATAATCAGTATTTTGAGCTGTCAGGGTGTTTGAAATATTTTGGTTTACTGTGCTTTTTAAAAATTTGCAATAATACAAATGCAAACTGCCAATAAAATGCACAAGATACAGGATTATAATTTAATTTGTCAGATTTTTAAGGTTTTGGTTTTAATTTTTTTTACCACTGATCTTGAGAGGATATGTCTAAAACACAGATCAAACTGAGATTGAAAGTATTTTGACTGCTAATCTATGGGCGTTTATCATAGTACCATCAAAGGTGTTAGCAGATTTGGAATTATTTTCACTTTTTTCCATGGTGACTCCAATGAGAAATGGATGCATCTTAATTGCCTTTTTAACCAATAACTTGAGAAACAGGGCAGCACTTGTAATTGCTCGGTTTTACAAAAGGTCTAGGTATGAATGCAATTTTAATTCAAATGTGAATAGTTCCTGTGCTTGTCTCTGAAACAATCTACTACAAATAACATTTTAAAGCAATACTTAGTTTGATCTGCTGTAATACAGTTTATAGAAAGTAGAAATAAGTACCTTGGTGGTTATTATTACTTCTTACATATAGAAACATTATAAGGTAGTAGTTAAAATACCTAGAGCCCTAAAAATTTCCATTTCTATGGAATATTTAGACCACTTCATTTAGAAAGGAAGTAGTCTGTTGTACATTAAATTTGGTGAATTAGAGCCATTGAGAGGTTTAAAAATGTCTTGCAGCATTTCTTGCTCTGGAGAGCAATTGCAAAATTTCCCTTTAATTTCATAAGCACTTGTTTGTGTCTGGAAGTGGTTGTGTATTCCTTTAACAATGCTATCTACGAGTAACTGTTAATTGCTGAATAAGATAGGATCTTCTTTATGGTAAATATTTCTGTCATTTTATTGAAGAGGCTCTTCCCTGAGAAAGGGAAGTTAGGATCTTCCCTGAGAAACATGGTGCATAAATGGATTAAATATTAGGAAGAAATTCTTTTGTGTGAGGGTGGTGAGCCATTGGAGCAGTTTCCCAGAGCAGCTGTGGATGCCTCTTTCCTGGAAGTGTTCAAGGCCAGGTTGCTTGGGGCTCTGAACAATCTGGTCTAGTGGAAGGTGTCCCTGCCCATGGCAGGGGGTTGGAATGAGATGATCTCTAAGGTCCCTTCCAACCCAAATCGTTCTCTGGTGACTCTGGGATTAAGTCTGAGGATCTCATTCTGGACATGTTGACGTCATGCACTTAGTGATCACTTTTTGATAAGAAGAAATATGGCTTGTAAGTCTTAGTTCTTGATGGCATTATCTGGAAGTGGAGGAGCTCTTTAGAAATTACTGATTTCTAAGATGTAGTGTTTCTTTCTAAGATCCAGTATCTTTGGCAATGTAGTTACTGAGGAAAACAGCACTAGAACCAGACTTCTGTTAAACTGAAAGTTGTAAGGGAGTTTGAGGGTCATCCCAGGTGCCCTCTACCAAACCTTGCTGCAGTGGTTATTCTTGGCTGGGTGGTAAAGCTGGCAGAAACAAACCTTTGGGGCGTAAAATTGTCGAGAAATTGAGGCAAGGGAGTGTTCTCCTTGCCTGATCTCTTAGGTGTTCCTGGGATGTTATGACTTGCTGCTGAGCATAGCTGTCCTGTGCCACCGGTCCCCCGTGCAGACTGCTGTGAACAGCTGCTGGTGGCAGGTGTGCCCAGGGTGGTGAGCCCCGGGGACCTCGCCATGGTGCACATGAGGTTACACCCGGTGCAACCTGAGTCCTGGCCTGCGAGGCTGCACAGGCTCCTGCTCCAGGTCACCTTAGCACTCCCTGCTCCCTTGTCCAGCTCTCCTCATCCTGGCCCTGCCTGCAGAAGAGCAGCACGGCCTCCAGAGCATTTCTTCCCAGTTCCTGACCATGGGAAGGAAGGCCACCAGCTGCACACAGTCTGACACACAGGCCTAAACCAGCATCCCTTTCCTCTAAGCTGTGTAAAAACTAGTTTCCATTGGCATCATGCTCACGAGAAGATGAGGGTTTGTTTCAAAAGTTCTCTGCTCTCTCTATACCACTTTGTTCAGTGTCTACATGCAGCCAACAGCTATTGTGTTTAAAAAAAATTAATTAAAATCCTTCTGGATATAACTTCCAGTTTTGGATTTAATCATCTTTATCATTAATGTTATCTCCATTTAGAGGAAAAAATAGCATAGCTCCACTTTTACTGAGGTAGAGAAAGATTTTTCTTTCAGAACTTTGGAAAAAAGTATGTATTTAAATAGCTTTTACTAGTTTTCTTGGCAACTTGGTGTTACTTCTGCAGATGAAGGTGTCAGTATTTTTATTGTTACCAGTGAACCCTTGGTTTTTCAAATGCCATTGTTTCCTTTACTCCATGAGGCTTTCTCTAGTGTTTGGAAGTGCAAGCTGTGAAGGGATGCTTGTCTCCAGCTCCTGTATACAGATAACGTAAATGATACATGGATGTGCAAAAAACCCCCCACCTAAACCAAAACAGATATCAAACAAACAAACAAACAAACAATCCAGTCTTGGAGGTGGATACTTAATACCTAATCAGGGTAATTTCCATTTCAGACAGTTAACAATTGTACCTGCCTGGAATGTTCTGCTTGCCTCATGTTGAGCAATTTACAATCCACTGCTGGTATCTGGAATTCTGTGAAATACTGTTACCAAAATAAATACTGAATTATGTTACTCTGTTTCCAAGGTCTTAACTACCTCTAAATTCTAATTTTCTCTACCTTTTTATTGCTTGAGCTGTCATTCTTGGTTACTGCCCAATGTTGCTTAAATTCCTGTTGTTCTCCTTCTAGTGTACTCTGTGTCTGGGCCCATAAATTAAGTTTCTTCAGACAAAGCAAATGCTGTAAAATTCACAGATTGGCAAATTGCTATTTGGATTAGGCAAGGTTGTTCCATCTGTGACTTCTGGTGTTTGGGTTGCCACCATAAACTCTTCTCCAACTATTGCATTGAGGCTTGAGGTTTTGGCATTATCAGGGGAAAGACCAGAAGCAATTAGCCTCAAACTGTGCTTTTCCAGGCTTCTTCTTGGCTTCTCTAGTGTATTTTTTTTTTCTAATTTTCAAAGTATTGAAGGGCATGGTCTCTTCTCTTTTTATTTCCAACGCCATTTGAGTGAGTGACTGGGTTTGGGGAGGATTAGTGTGTGAATGTGTCAGTGTTTTCCATGCTAAGCTTCAAACATACTACAGTGCCAGTTGTCTGCAGCCTAGAGAAACAAATGGAGGCTGCTCTGGACGGGAGTTGCTGTGTTCGGGACACTTCTTTTGCTGACCCCATCATCCAGTGATGCCAAGCAGACAAAAGCACCCGATATAATCAGTGCACACTGGCTTGGCTTGGTAAGTTACCAAATTCTGGGTGTGCTGACACAGTTAGTACTCAGAAAATTACTGAAGAGTCCTCGGAGTGATTTGCAATTGCTCATAGTTATTCAGAGGCTCTCAGAATGACATTGCTCAGTAGAACAGACACATCCTCATATCCTTCTAAGTACCTATTTGTGTGAGATAGAAGAATGAGGACTTTTTCTTCTTTACTGATTATGATAGACTGATCTAGCTAAATTAGACCTTTAGAAGTTGTATTATGTAAATATTATCCCATGGGGGAAATATCTGTATCTGGAACTTCTGTTGGGCCTTTCTATTTCACATTTATCACTTTCTTTTATCTGTATCTTGGACTGCTACACTATCTTATATCCCTCTGGTTGCCATACACTGGCCACTAGTCTCTTCTTCTTCCTGTTTTTCCTCCTAAAACTGAGTTTTAGATGAGTCATCATAGCAACTGGAAAATCTCTGTTGGAAAAAAGTGAAAAATATTTAGAAAAAAAAAATCTGTAAAAGTTGGGAGCATCTGAAGACCCCAGTTTGTACATGGAGAGACTGTTCCGTTTTGATCAGTTTAGCCAAAAAGAGAATTTTACAGCATGCACTGGGATGAGGAGAAAGATTTTGGTAAAATGGAAAAACCCCTAGAAGTTCCCAGCTAAGAGTGCACACAAATAAGTGGGGGAGAACTGCCTAAAAGAACTGTCTTCCTATTTGTGTATTCTAGAACAAGGGGGCAAACAGCTTCTCAAAAAAACACTAACGCTGGTAGGTGGACATAAAGTGAATAATAATGCCTAACTAAATGTCACTATTAAGGAGAAGATGAATGTACTAGTTTTACTAGTATTAATAGCCCATTGTCAAGACTTAAAAAGAACCTCAAAGTAACTGTATGTATTTAAATTCGAAAGCAACAACTCACTTTGGACAACAAAATTTGTTAGCATTTAATTTACTATACATAGTATTATCTGTGTTTGAAATTTTCCTGTAAATAAAACAAACACAGGAATACTGTTAGTCTCCTACTTTGTAAAAAAGACAGCAACAGGCACCCCTTGCGGTTTTCCTGTGGTGGCAGTTCAAACCAGAATGGGAATGATGGGGATTTTGATGTTAATTTTTGGGCAATGTTTCTTATAGCAGAGAAAACCATCCTTTTCAAACAACAACTCTGCTCCCTTAAAAACCATATAAGTGGATAAAACTTGGTGTGTAACTTTGTATGAGGAATGTTAAAGAAGATGTCCTCATTAGAAGTTTTTTTAGAACTCCTGAAGGATTTAATACGTCAAATTATTAGGGTGTTTTCATACACATGGTTTATATTAACTTGTGCTAGTTTTCCTTGTGATCCATTCCAATCAGAAACTAAAGATTGTTCTATGTTTAAAACAAACAAGCAAACAAGGTGAGTTGCTTCTCATTGCTACAATTCCGTGCTACAGAATTTATAACAACATTCTTGAAGTTTTATGAGATATTATAAACTATTCTGGATTAATGTGACCTGTACTGTTATGCTTTTATTGTGACCATTATAGGCATCTCTGAATCTTTTATTAATCATTGATTGCAAAATAAACTCTCTTCAAGGGAGTCTTCTGGTCATTAGTATGAACTAATGAGGCTTTTCTTGGGAACTAGTGACCTACATCAGGCACAAACAACCTGTGATGTGCTCGGCTGATTAAACATGTTTCTCCTTCTGTACGGAGTGATGAAAACTTTTTTCCTAATAATGTGCTTCATAATGCCATGGCTCTCAGCTGGACCTCATGGATTTTTATCTGGATTGCTTGTGGATGGCTTGAAAAAAAGGAAAAGATGTCATATTTGTATAGTGGAAGGTTTATTAGAAATCCCAGCTTTCCTTTTTTCATCATAGAACTTGGGCTTTGAGCCTTTGGTTTGTGTTCATCCTGTGGGATAGCTGGAATGCCAGAAGGACTAAACTCCTGATGCCCATGGGCTCTGGTGAGGGAGGGCTGAGATTGAGGCTGCCTTCATGTTGTATCCAAGTAAACAGCATGATCAGGCCAGGGTGGCTCCACAAACAATTCATCAGTTCCCAGCCACTAGTTCCTATCCTAAGCATTCAAGGATAAGAGTGATCAGAGTGAAAAATAATCTGTGCTTTTCTAAGTAATTGTTATTTCCTTGCCTCTGTTTGGAACTAAAAAGTTCATTTTTTCCTGTGTAGAGCTCAAGTGCTGATTTCACAGTGTTGTAGAGAGGCATTAGTCTGTGGTCAAACACCCAGTACCTTTTTTCCTTTTTAAGCCCAATGTTGAGGTGTTAAGTGTTTTTGCTTTCCAGGCTGTAAGTTGGGTAACTTCCTCTAGCTGGCTGGAGTCCTAAATGTTCACTGAATAAAATGCCAGAGAGGAGAGAGAGGGAACATTTCAGATGATCCTGAGTGACATTCCTGGTGATAGGATGTTCCTGGTGGGTATCTGCAAGCCCTCCATGAGCTCCCTGGATCTTCCTGGCCAATGGCACCTGAAGCACTTGGTCATGTTCCAGGGACAGCTGCACAGCTTTGCCTGTTTTGTCCCAGACTGCCTCAGTGATTATTATTTCCCTCTGTTCCTATCGATGTGGTTTGAGCCCCCATGAACAGAGGGAGGAGGTGTGGAACCCAAGGCAGCCATGCCTGGGGTGACAGGTGGCTTCTGGTGAAAGCATGGAAGGGGACCTTAGCTGTCATCACCACCTCAGAATTTGGAACAATTTCCCTTCTTTCCCTTTTCCCTAAGCTGATGGAACAAAAGATGTGAAGTTGCTTTTAAAGGGAATCAGGGAATCACAGTTTCTTGCTGCTACTGTTGTCTTCTCCCCTGGATTAGATCTGAGTGAGCCAAGTACCCCTGCTTCTTGTGCTCTGTTTTACGGGTTTTCTCAAATAAATTATTGAATTACTTTCTAAACATGACAGAATTTGACTTTTTAAAAGTCAGTTCTACTCCACTGCCAGTTTTCCATTAGCGGATCTTTAAACTTTGAAAAGGAACTGGGAATATTTTGCTCTGCTTATCTTAACATTTCAGGGGACATCCTGAGACCTTCAGTGGACCTGACTGAGGAAGCTTTCTGTAAACAAAACAATCACATTCTAATGTAAGATAGTCCCTAAAAGACTGTTAATAAAATACTGTCTAATTTCACAACTAAATTTGACTTCCCCCCTCCTGCCCGCTTTTGGAATTAGTTTGACTTTGGTTATGTTATAGGCAGCTTGAAATATCAAAGCCTTGTTTTGTACTGCAGCTTTGGTTTGTGTGCTCCAGGGGCATTCCATTTGTATGATGCTGGCTAACTTGTATTATTTTAGCTTTATAAAACGAAATTCTTCTGCAAAGAATATTTTTAAAGTAATTGAACCTGGTGTTTGGGATTACAGATACCAGCCTCATTTTGACTGCCTAGAAAAAAAAAATCATCATATGAAGGACACTGCTTTAAGTAAAGTGATTCATTCAGAAAAGTGTATTTTTAAATATCTTTTAAAATTGCAGGATACCAGTGCCTGTTTAAATTTTTTTTGTTGTTGTTTCTAACTGGAAAGATCTCTTTAAATGAATCAAAGAATTAGGATTAGAATCAAAATATGTTCATTTTAAACGTATTGGTAAGGAAATGCAAAACTGAGGGAAGAAATACAGGCTGTACTCCTGAGAAGGCTGGGGTTATCTTGTGTGGTCTTGTTATAAAACTGTCCTGCTGGAAGGAATCTCCACCTCTCCCCATGCAAGGGAAAGACTGAATATAGCTTTCATTTTAAAATCTGGAACAGTTGTCTTCTTCGTCTCTATTGTAAAGGAAAACATACTTAGAAAACCACTTTAAAAAAGGCAGAAGCTTAAAATCCAGTAAGATTAGAAAAATATAATAAATTAGTTTATATCTCTTCCACCTCCTTGCTTCAAGGTCATCTTATAGCATGTTTTCTACTAGGTGGTAGGACATGACTGGCAGTGTGAGCTGGCCAGATTTTGTACTAGAGCTTTACATCCCAGACAAAAATCCAGGCTGATTCTGCATAAAAACTGTCCCAGGAAAGTTGGAAAGCTTGTTTTAAAAGCTTGAAGGCTTTGGCGCTATGCAAGCAGTAGGATCTGGGTTCTGGAAGTCAATACACGTCCATGGGGTTTCCTTTTTTATTAGCAGGAGAAAGTCAATCTGGGCGTGTTATTTTTTATTATCAGCTGCAGCAAAGATGAGTCAGTCACACAGGGCACACAAGTCCCTGCTTATCTTGCCACTCTGTTCTGCTGGAGGAATGCTGAGCTCACGAATATTCACACAATTCAAACTGACCATCATGAGCATGCCGAATCACCCTGTATTTGGAGTGTTTTCTACTGTAAGTGCACAGAAGTGTATAGTTCTGCACTCACTCTCAGGGCTGCAAGTTCAGCACTTGTAAAAAATTTCTTTAAAGACTGCAGGAATTACTACTTTACATAGGAATCAGTTTTTGATGGGTGTTTTTTTACTGAAATGATAGGGATGGTTTCCTATAAATTATATTTCTAGGTGAAATGTTGGATATTGTGCTAATAAGCTACTGGAGCCTCCTAAGTCTGCTGCCTTATTTAAAAAAAAAAAAAAAACGCAATCAACTAAACACAAGCTTTCAAAACAGATCCACAGTTTTCTTTCGTCTGTAAAATCAATTTCCTTTTCTGTATTTATTCAATTCAAGCCAGATGTGTTTCCACAACAGAAATGGTTTGGTATTGCATTAGGTGCATGTGTAATGTCGCCCAGTCATGTTCTGTTCCTGCAAGTGCAATCTGGGAGGATGCATTTCTTCTCCAAATGGTTATCTCCTAAAGCAGAGGAGTTAAGGACAGCCTGGGAGTGCCTGTAGCTATCCTGGGTAGGAGCAGGAAGTATTTTGGTTGGGATTCCCTGTCACACATCAGCAGTGGATATTGCACTGATGGTTGTATAGTGGATGTATGTTGTGGCTCTAACTAACCTTGGGGGTGCTTGCCGTCAAAATCCCTGGTGTGTCCAAATCCTTCTGAGTGCTTTGGCAACAGCTGTGGATGCAATATGCAAAGCCCCTTGACTACAGTTAGTAAATGTGATTATTTTGATTCCTCTGAGGCTTGAAGTTCTTTTATATTGTCTTTTGTTGAAATCACAGGAAAGTTAAGCTCCTAATTCAGACCTGTAAGTGCTATGGTATATATAAATGCCTGGCAAAATTAAAGGAAGCTGTGGCCAGCAATACTGGCATGCAGCTATTTATCCCAGGCGGAAACTGAAAATTGACAAATAACCAATGAAAAAGCTTAAGAAAAAAAGATCAACTTTTCAGGAAAAGAAAATAAAAAAGGTAATGATATACACAGAGGCTGAGATTTTTTGCTACCAATATAATACCTTGTATGAAATGCTTCTGTATGCTGTAGAGTAATATTCTGTATATTCTGTAGAGTAATATGTCCTACTAGGATGGGGGGAAGTACAACACACCAAATGAAGCAGGAAAATTATGAAGCCATTTAACTCCAGTGCTTTTGATGAAGGACACGTGTGTGCAGCGGGAAGTTCCCCCAGAGAACTAAGAAAGAGCCCAATGAACCCCACTTTTGTGGCTATGAAGAGAAACTTAATAATTTTTGGCAGGCTTTAAATTGTATGGGTCAGGATGGAATTATCACTTGACTGAGATCCATTTGGCAGGAATGCTGCAAGTGGGTGTTTTGGTAAAGATGTTAAGGAGCTGAAGTGGTATTGTTCTGTAAGGATAATAAAGCAGCTGGGCATTTAGTGGAAAGCATAATATTAAATACCATGTGTCCTCATTGCAGAGAAGCAGTTGCACAATTCAGATTATTTTGTTCAGTTATAGCCTGTAGAAATTGTAAGAAATCTGGCAAAAATAGACAAAATGGATCATAATCATCACTGCATGAAGAAATGCAGGGACTTCAGGTTTTCAGACTAATCATCATTCAGGAAACAACACAGAACCAGTGAAGATACTGTAACTTCTCTACAACTATTTTGAAAAAATAAGTTTAATATTTTAGTATTTGAACTAACAAAAGTTAGGGGTAATTTCAGTTACATCCATTATTTGCTGCAGAGTTAATGACAGGCTTTTTAACAACTTTGCAATAATTGAACAGAGAAAATCCTTCATACAAGGATTATGGAAAATGAGTCACCATTGTACCAGGCAGAGATTAAAATATCTAGTATGAAATAGGGTGTTACTGCAGGATTTTACATTGAACAGCCGCAAGAGATTAAACTGGATTCAAAAAATATGAAGTGCATGCAGATTAAAAAAAAAAGAGAGAGGGTGTGAATAGCACTAGGGTTAAATTTAACATCCAGGGAAACAAAAAGGAGAAATGCCTAAACTTTGTAATGCTTTGTGCTGCCAGCTGATCCGTAGGGGAGGATGTGAGGGACTCAGGCAGTGTGTCTGATGTTCCTGATGCAGAAAGACCCACATGACAGTCCCCAATCTGAGATGGGCAGGGGGTTCATGCTCAGCTTACCAGGACATCATTCATCTGGCTTTGCCCTGGCATCACAGCAATTCCCTTGGACAGAGAAAAATGTGTTGGCCTTGTAAATGGAATACAAAACATTTGTTCCAAGACAAACCACCAAAAATAGGCTAAGATTTGTTCTGGTGTCAAATGAATGCTTAGAGTAGCCGTCAGGAGGTTGGAGACTGTTTCCTAATTTCATGGTGCCCAAAAACTTGGACAGTATGCAATATGAGAAAGAACCAGTGCCAAGATGGTCTTCATCAGCCAGACTTTGCTAGAGATAAGGCCTGAAGGAGAGTGAGCCAGTGCAAGCTGCCATGACCCTGTGCATTGGGACCACCAGCTGCTGCTATGCTTCTCTTCTGCAGAAGACCTGTGGCACCAGGAAGGGGGCTCCTATGGAACTCCAGCCACATGTGCTCAAGGAAAGGATGGGACAGCCACTTCAATACAAGTACCAGCTGGAGATTTGTGCCCTAACAAAGGGCAATTTTGTATATAAATATACTACACCCATTCTAAAGACACAGGCTTTCAAATGCAATGCCTGCCACAAGACCCTTTGTATTTTAGGCAGTGACAGCTACTCCAGAGACATGGATTAACCCCTTGGGAGGATTTCTGATAGCCATAAAGAATAATTCAGACTGGAGACAATGTTTTCAGTACAAGTGGTTAATGTTTGGTTTTGAGGCAGGTATTTATATAGATGACAAACACAATTCCCATCCAAAGGAAAAGAGGTTTTGTTAAAAAGCGGGAAGGCCATGTTGCTCCCTCTAGTTGCCTACTGATCTACTCTTCTTGGTGCAAAAGAAATTAAAACACTCACAAGAAAAGAAAAAAAAAAAGATTAAATACTATCAGTCAGAGAAAGAATTTTTGGTAATATAAGCTGAATGTTTGATGTTATGAACTGAAACCCAGCAGCTTGTTACCATAGCAAATATATGGCATTACATCAAGCATTGCTTGCTTTAAAATATCTAAAGTTCCAAATTTCAAATGTACTATTGCATAGCTCTTCCCCATAAAGGCAACAGTGCCAATTCCTGAGCATTTATTTTTCTGTTGCATCTTCAAAATCCAGAAAGCATTCTGAAAAGTAAATAACTGATGTTCAGAATGTGCTATATTTAACTAGCTGCAAGGTGATATTTGGGGAAATTTATGGGATGCTGGCTTTGTAAAACTCCTATTTGCTGCATTTATTGAACTCTTAAAGCAGTGTTTACTTAGCCGTGTTTAATGTACATGTAACTGAGTATAGGATGAAACAAGAAAGTCAGAGACAAACCTCCTGCTGAGCATTTAAAGGGTGTGATGATGGAGACCTCTGACAGGAAGGTTAGAAGAATAGGATAAGAGAGAATTTACTCAAGTAAAATTTAACATACAACTGCTGGGTAATGTGTTCAGTCTTCCTGCAGAGTGTATCTGTATACAGACTGCCTGTTACTAAATACCTATTACAGGCTTTTTATGGAGACAGATTGCTTTTTGCTTAAAGGAGTGTTGAAGAACGGCTAGTTGGCAATCATGGAATTGCAGCCTGAATCTTCAGCCTGATGCTAGAATATTTTTACATTAAAACTACCCATGATGTCTTTCTAAGGTTATGTGGAGTGTAGATGTAATGTCCTATGAATTTGACAGAAATCAGAAAACAAAGCAACAGTATCTACAAGAGATAATATATACATCAGAGAATATTTGCCTGTGTCTAAGTACGTGAAAATAGCTCCAGTTTACTTTTTAGATTTCTGCCCCAGGGTTAGAAAGAGGCAGACTTTCCCTGGAATTCCATTTGCAAAGTTTTATTTGCATGATAAAATTTAATCATCTGATAGATCCTGTGATCTTCAGCTACTTCAAGCATATGTGTTGGGCAGGTACTTCATGCTTTGTGAGCCTTGATTGCTCACCCTCATTTATGATGGTGAGTGGAAAGAGAAGACAATTATCTTTCTAATTTGATTCATGGAAGCTGTGAGTAAAGTCTTGGATGTTGCAGCTTCTTCTGCCTATGAGGAAAACTTCGACAGTGACAAGGAAGGCGTAGCCTCAGCAGCTCAAAAGATTTCTGACCCAGACTCAAAGAGCCAGGATGCTGAGGAGGGTGCAAGAATTCAGCTGGGTCTGAAATGTTTGTGTCTGTAAAGTGTTGGTGGCTGTGTGCACTGAACCAGCTGCAAGAGCATGCAGAACTCCAGTGCTGCAGTGTGGCTGCCCATGATGGCTGTGTTTGGCATCACAGTGTTAGCAGAAGATCTCATTTTGAAATTATGTGCAGTGCAGTATAAGTAGGTTGCTACATTTGATCACGGCAGTGTGGTGAGCTTGGTGCCCTGCTCAGTAAGTGGCTGGATGTGAACTTCATTAACAACAAGAAATTCTCCTTGTGCTGCATATACCACATTTTTTCAACATCTGTCGATTTGAAAGACAGAATTTTCTAAATTGCATTGGTGTAAAGAAAAATACAGCGCATGTGGTATGAATAAAGCTTGCAGTGCTTTGATGCAACTATAAACAATCTTATATTGCTATTGAAGTTGAATGATGTATTGAAGCTGATGATGGTTGAATGCAAAGAAAAATGTGTGTTAAAATCGCGGTGGAGATTTTAAGCAAGAGTTTAGAAGTTTGGCCTCTAAACTCTTTTAAAATTAGAATTAAAAAGCTAAAAGGAAAAATGTCTGCATATACCTAATACAGCTTTTTTAATTCTATCCCTTTAGTCCAAGGATTCTTTGGACTAAGGGAAACAACTTACTTGACTGTTTGTCATTGAATAAATAATTTCCAGTGTTTCTCATTGGTGTTCTCATTGTCTCCATTTTCAGTTTCTGAGGAGGAGAAGACAACTGAAGAAGTTGCTAAAGAGCCCTAAAGGTACACAGTACAGTTGCAGCATGTGGTTTTCTGCTCTTCACCTATCTTTTGTTCTCAGTTAGTGGCAATTGCAGCATGTGCTAAGTGCACATGCACTGTTATGGTGAATTTGTATTTCTGCTCTCCAAAAAAAAGAACTTTATTGAAGTATTTCTTTTTTTTTGGGAAGCACTGCCAGCATCTTTTAGAGGCTAGGGAGCAACTCCTGAATCAGTTGTCATGCTGTGTATTTATTTATAGCTTTATCTTAGTCCCATGCAAACTGGATAAAGACCTGAGAGTTGAAGCTCTCTTCCAGGCAAAAAAATGTTCTTTAGGTATCTGGTTTAAATTATATATGGCTACGGGACTTCTGGATTTTTGTTCTATACAATAAAGCAATAGCCCTCTGGACTGTTTTAAATAATTTTTTCCATTATTAGTCTCTCTGCACTTTCAATTTGTGCTAATGAAAAATACTGAATATAATACTCTATTTCGCTAGTGTCTTTCCCACGTGGCTTTATTTTTTTATTGTCAGAGAAGCTGCAAGCGTGTGCCTCTCAAGGTTTTTATTTTTGCTCAAATTGAAAGCCAAGGGTACCTGAGAGTACCACATCAGAAACCCAAATAACCAAGAAATTCTCTCTGCTCTGGAACACATAAATGCTGTGGTATAGAGAAGGCAATTGAGTTAGGAAACTTTTTTTTTTCCCTTTTAAACATCTGACAACCCTACAAATTGTTGCTATTCCATATTTTGATTTAGACAATGTGTGGGCCTGATATTTGTGAGTCTGAGAGATTTTAGCCTGCTAGTAGCTGCTAACCTTTTCCCAAGGGGAAAATATCTCAAGAAAGTTTCTTCTCAAAACAATCTTGGTAAACAACTAATGCATTTTCAAAGCAAATTTTCTCTACGTGATGTTTTGCCTTTCTAGTTCTGTTTCTCTAGTTTAACCAATGGGATTAGAGAGGTGTCATTCCTATTCACCAATGGTGTTAAGTCTGTATCAGAACACCTTATAAAAGGTAACAAGAATTTAGACAATAGAACCTTCTGATGACTTTGCCTTCAAAAAAGGTCATTCATTTTTCATTAGAGTCATTCATTTTTTTGTGTCCTACAATGATGGACAACAAATACCCTCTATAGCCAATTCAGTTAATGAGGGCAGGCACGGTAACTGAAAAGGGTGAGGGTGGCAGGGAAGGCAAGCTTTAGGAAACATCTTTGATGTAACGAATTGAAAATAGATGAAAAAACAGATTAATCTCCTACTAGTGTACAGGTCCACTCAATTCTGCTTAAACTGCTTAGATTCTTTTTGACAAAAAAATTACTTTTTATGAGTATAGCAACAGAAGTTTACACAAGGGCTTCTTACTGAGTTTCAATTTGATCTTGTTGGCAGGGAGAAAAAGATTTATGAAATATTTTACTACTTGGTGCTGGAAGATTACTCGCTGTCATTTGAGCAATTTACAAGTCTAGAACCACATTGCATTCCCTATTAGGAAAGAATTCTTTCTTCTTCTTTTTTTTTTTTTTTGGTGTTTTGATTGTAAACACTTTGGAGGATGAAGGTTAACTCTGCATTAAAACACATTATACTTTTAAAGGAATTCAAGGCAAAGAAAATGAAATTAAAAGAATGTTGATATGAGAATCAAATCACAATCCAGTTAACTTTTTAAAAAAATTACTGATTATTTGGTGAAGGGATAGAGGAAGTAGTAATGGATTAAATCCTCAGATAAAGCCCTAAATTAATGCTCACAGCATGCCGGAGTAAAGATGTTCAGCCATTCTACTGAGTGTGGTTATTGGGCCCAAATTGTTGCTGCTATGGAACTACTTGTATCAGTAATCTCAGCAAAAAACAATTGGTTTACCTTGTGCTTAAAGTTAAGCATGTAACTATTTGTACAAATTAGTCCAGTATGCAGGGGAATTCCCTTATGCCTGAGCAATGTGGATAAACATGAGGGATTCCTTGAAACTGGGCTTTGGTGATGGCAACAGAGCAAGTCTCCACAAGCCATCAGATAAACATGATTTACATGTTTGTGCTTTATATACTCTCTAATTCACTTAACTGGTAACCTGCAGTCAAATTTATAGTGTGCTTTGAATGTTTGCAAAGAAGAAGACCTGCTGAATTGTGTCTGTTGCTAAACATAATTTATTGTTGCTTCCTCTAAATCAGATTCTTTTTTCTTTTTCCCAGTAAGCAGTGTGGATGCTTTTGTAAAGTTTATTGCAAATATTTGTGGCAATCAACCAGCTGATTCCTGTGTGACACCTCATACTCTTCCTTGAAGACAAAAGAAACTGCAGTTTGTCCTACCACACACTGGTTATTATGGCCAGTATTCAGTGCTGCAAGAGATGATTTACATTGCCTAGAGAAATGCTTCTGTGACTAACATCTCTGCCGTAGAAAGTAGCATCCAGTCAAGCCACTCAGCATGTCCTAAATACGTGTGCTAAGAGAAACAGTAGACTTAACTAAACCATGCCAGATGAACTCCAATATTTTTGTTGTCTTGATATGTACATTGATTTCCTACTTTTGGTCCAAACTGTTGTGCATAGTTACACCTTTGTAACATTCCGTGGTAAAATGTAAGCAAAAGGCTTTAAAATCAAGTCAAAATACTATAGAAGTACCTGATAGCATCTTCAAATTGTATCACAGGGAAAATAACAACGTGTTTGCACCCGAGTTTGGATTTGTGATTGTAAGCGCGGGACATCTGGCTGCACATGATCTAACTTTCCCCCTGCATAAACATTTCAGATGCTACCAATCCTTGCACAACAACATCCAGGAGTAAACATTTCAAGGCTCCTGCTTTAGGAAGAAAACCTATTTGCAAGTTGTAGCAGTAGGTACTTTATGGCATGACAATGAAAATAGCACTGGCTGGTGGTGTCACCATGTATCAAAGTGGTGGCTCCCGCGTTGGGTGTGCGGGGCTCTGCTCCTCCCAAATCTCATTCAGCTTGCTGAGGTCCTTCTGTGGTGCTCTGTCTTGGCAGTGGCATACAGTGGTAGTGTAACAACACAAAGGTTTGGTATAAACCTTCAGACTGGTACAAATCACAAGCCCTTTAGGCCATGGCAAAGCCTGTCTCTAAGATCTTGCACACAGAGGGCAAAATCCTTGTGAAGGGCTGTGCAACAGGTGTTCAAATGGACAGGCATTCATTTAGGGACTAAGAAAGAGCCAGAGAGCGAAATAGTCTTGTGTTCTCAGTATTAGCTTCATAAAAAATACATTTATTATGAATAACACACCTGTATGCTGCTGTGCTCCCCACCCTCCATTGTGCTATGTGCACAAGCGTGCATCTAAGAAAAAATACTGAGACCCCATTGCAGCCATCACAGAATGCAAATGATTCTAAACCAGAGCCAAATAAGGTATATTATGTACTATTTATATAGAAAGTGTGTTTCATGAGGTGTGTCTGACTCTTTTCGAGCAGAAGTTTGGAAAATGTTGAAAGGGAAACAACAGCATTATGACATTCCTACTCATGGCACAAAGCAACACATGCTCCTTCCCCCATCATAAAGCAACCTATAATAGTGTTCCAACAAAAATATAGCCTGTTGCTCCTGGGCCTACTCAGGAATAACTGGAATAATGCAGAGGCAAAAGCAGGCTCCTGAGCTTCACAAAGACAAACCACAGCCTTCTACTTAAAGGATAAAGCCTCTGTGATTAAAGCAATTTTTGTAGACAAAGCTGCTGGAATAAAGATCTTAGACTGATACTCGGTTGGATAAGAGTTTATTTATCTTGTAGATTAAACATGCTGTGATGGATGTATGCACTTAAATGTTCTATTTCTTCATTTTCACTAATTCCTAGTAAAAGAAGTTATTTTAACTGCATCTAAGAGTGGGGTTTCTGAAATGGTTGACTTTTCTGAATGGCTCCTTATCTCTGGAATTGCTCTGGTACATAGCAAAATATGTCAGCCTTCTGGAACAGCTGCCTGAATGACTGAATCACAAACTGTGGTTTCCAAAGCTTTTCATCCTTTCAATCTCAAAAAATATGTGAGAGTCCCAAAACAGCCTGTACATGTGCTTTATGCCAGAGTTCCTATTTTTTTGCTTTTGTTTTGTTCAGGTTTAATTTAAAAAAAGAAACGAGATGACATGCAGCACAGCATGGTCTGCTTCAGCTCTTGATTCTCTTAGAGTAACAACACTTATATTTCGCAATTCAAAGAGGTCTGGCCATTGTTGATTCAGTCTTGCTAGTATGGAGTCTGAATACCACATAAATGAATATTTTTCTCTACTTCACTTTCAAAAAAGTGAATGTTTGAGTAGCTACACAAAGGCTTTGATGAACCATGGAAAATGTTGAAAGATATTGTTGAAAGGGATCATTAAAGAGAACAAGGCCACAGCAGAGAACAGATACAATGCAAGACTAAATGAGATCGGAGGAAAGGTTTGGTCTTGAGAGCAAAGCTTGAGATTCCAGAATTTGTCCGAACTGCACATTGCTCCTTTGCCGTCAACAACTATCTGTGAAAGCAGCTGGCAAGGATTTTCACCTGCCTCTAGTGCCGGTTAGTCTCTCTAGTTCACCTGTCTGAAGGGTAACAGCCTGTTGCTGCTGGCAGCTATTCACAAAGCTGAAAATCCTGGAGATAATGAAGTCCATCTAACAATTTCAGGTTTACTTCTTGCCTGTGTTGATGCTGTGGGCTTGATATTTCTGAGCCTGAATTTTAGCTTGCTAACTATTGCTAGCTCCTTTCCCAAGGGAAAGCTGTCAACAGTTTTCTCTTTTCAAAACATCTCTCTCTGTTTCTCAAAACAGGTTCAGTAAACAGTGTTCCCTTTGCCATAACAGCTGTCCCCAGGTGTTGTTTCCTATTACTTAACCAATGGAGCGAAGTGTCAGTCCCATGGACCAATAATAGACCTTTTTAGCACAGCATGTTATAAAAGAAACTGTTAGAATTGTAAATAAAGCCGCCTTTCTCTTCTGACAACTACATGGAGTCAATCTATTTCATGTCCTACCATGACAGATGCAGATAGAGAATTTCAATTTTATTTTCACTCACTTCTTCGAAATGTAAGACAGTTACTAAAAATCATAATTCAAACTGCAAGCTGGTGCTCAGCACTTGGAAAATTTGAAAGTGAAATACTTCAATCAAGATTTCTTACATCTCCGCAACAGGCTTTGATGATGTGATACTACTTTTTTAATACGTTTTTCTGGAAAAGAAAAAAAACCACAAAAACCCCAAAACAAAGACAAAACCCCAATGAATTCCAACCCAGCCAAGAATGTGCTGTGATTCTTTTCCTCACATGGTGGGCTCTTTCCCTCAAAACTTTTGAGCCAACTAGCCACCCCAACTTCTGCTTTACCAGGCAGGTGGGAGGAACACAAAGTTCCTACCAGCTGAGTGATGAATTAGGAAATCTGTAGCTAAAATAAGTTACTTGTAGTGTTTGGCAGCAGATAAGCAAATATACGATGCAGATCTGTGGCACTTTTGTGGCTGCAATCAGCTATTATAGGTGCTGTTTCCTCCCTGTGGGTGGTTAGGAAAGACTGAGAGGAGAGCTGAGAGGACAGAGGCACATAGAGGGTGAGGGAAGACAAACAGGGACAGAGGGAATTTTATGTTAAAGGAAATTGTAACTCACTTTGTGTGTTGCTCATGGGTTGGCACATCCGCACAAAGTGCCATTCCCGTTGTGACACAGATAATTCTGCTCTTCAGAAGGGTAGTACTTGGTTGTGTGCTTTTCTTTCTTGCCCTGCTCACCTGCAGGAGAAGATGAAAGCTTTCAGGATGATAGAAATTAATTCCATCCCGAAGCAACAGGCACCAAGCATCACCATGGGTAACTGGATTCTCCTGCATTCTGGGCATTACTCCTTTATTTGGGATGCTGCAGGAGATTTGCAGGGGAAAAAGGGCTAAAACTGTAGGTTTCTATGCTGGAGTTATTTCTGCTACTTGCTTGAACTACAGGTAATTAAACAGTGTGGTTTGCTT
Organism: Donacobius atricapilla; assembly: GCA_013397315.1. Lineage (NCBI taxonomy): Eukaryota > Metazoa > Chordata > Aves > Passeriformes > Mimidae > Donacobius > Donacobius atricapilla. Next base: position 319,825 of record WBMY01014315.1, read on the forward strand.
GTGGTTTATTGAGTGTTATAGATGAGTAATGGGATGATTGGCTCTCGCAATTAAGGAATGAATATTGTGTGTATGGTAAGAGAAGCTTGATTGATGTATAGTTATGTCATTGTGATTTGCTGTTGAGATGTCCTGTTTTACTTTTTGCTCTTTTTTTCGTTGTCGTATTTTCTTAAGGTTTTAACAAACCTTTAACATTTTTAAAAGTGAGCGTCGTGTCTCACATCGAGAGAAACCAATTCAATTTTTACTTATGCCTCAACATACGTTACAAATCCATTTTCTGACGTGGGCTGTAGGCATGCGGGGAGCCTTAACACCTGCCACATGCAAGGGGCAGTTGGGCCGTCGGAGACCGCCGCCATCAGAGTCTGCGGAGCGGAGCCCCCTCAGAAAATGGCGGGAAGCCGCGTCCCTCAGGAGCCTTCGCCTGGCAGAGCACAGTTTCCAAGAACGGGCTGCGGCCGAGCGGGCTTCACCCCCTTGCGGGGGCATGCCCGGGAAAAAATGCCCGGAAAATCGGTCTGACCACATAATTTTGCCCGTCTTTCCTGTTCTCAAGCGCAGGCAGCCCGCCGCCACGACCTCCTGCCCGGCCGCCGCCCG
>WBMY01014316.1:0-17660 GCA_013397315.1 Donacobius atricapilla
TGAATTGTGTTTGCCTAAATAAACTTACTTGCAAACTTTCAGTTTTAAGAGCGTGGCATTTAGTGTCTGTTACATCTATTCATTCTGGAAGGGGCTCTTCAAATACATGACCTTCCTTGGACTTCTTGTTTATTAAGATAGGGTGGACTGTCATCTCAGATGCTTTTCAAAGACCTTGCAGGAATTAATCTTTTCTGCTTTTAATGGGTTAAACTTTTATTTTGCTCAAAATAATATTCTGTTTCCCATTGGTTTTTAACTGGGGGATTGTTAAGGCAGTTTAATGTAATGAATGCCCTCTAAATCAGCAGTGATAAATTGTCCTCTCTTTGGTCCTTTATCAACATAGACTTTATACAGGGGCCCAAATGCTCTAACAGTGCTTTTGCAGCATGGCTTGCTTGTATAACTGTCTGTCATGAAGTTTCTCTTCCTAGTGCCTTGTATAAATTAGCTGACTGTTCCTAGTTGTGTGTTCTGATCAAGGGGACCTTTTTTTTAAGAGGTAAGCTAGTGAAGCTAAACCTAAGACTGCTGAAAAGAACTAGTGACTCTGTGACAGAACATTTGTTTTTAATGTTTGCCAGTCATGTTTTTCTTGAAGTCTGTCTCTCCTGTCATCTCCCCAAAACATATTCAGATTTTATTCCATAGACATTTGTCGCAAATGAGTGTGTTAGGTCACTCAAAGAATCACTGGCAAAGATAGCAGGTTTAATATAAAAGCAAAAGCACAGCAGAGTTCATTGGCAAGGTTGACTCTACTACTTGCTAGATGGTTAAAGCACACTGAGAAAAATTGGACTAAAATCTAAAATAAATCAATCTGAAACTAAAATCAACAAAAAATTATGTATGTGGAGCATAAAAAGGAATGAGGGAGAGCCTCCAATTGAGTCACAAGGTTCAGAGTGGACCCCCTTGCTAAACTTAGCCCTGGACTTGACCAACAGTTTAGGCCTAAAGGTTTAACAGCACTTAAACTGAACAGCACTTAATTGATAGCCTAATTTAAACAAATTAACAAGAGATTCTATAGAACTTACTATAAGCACAACAGTAACTCACTTATAAGCCTAACTTACAAATCTAACGTGCTTAAGAATCTAGGAGAGCAGCATTCCTGGTACATTTGCTATAGCATATTCACACTCGCATGCACGCAGACATGAAGAGTCTGTACAAGCTACCTGTGAAAAATTCCCCTTGAATTCAGTGAAGTACTCACTTTGGATGCACTTGCACCTTCTCAATGGGCAAAGGGTTGAGCCTCAAGGAGAGGGGGGTATCAGCCCAGGATCCATCATCATTCAGTGATCCTCCGAGTATGGCAAACTTGAGAGTTCACTGGCTCTGAGAGGCCCCACTCAGAGGGAGGTTGCTGGTCACAGCCCGCTGTGGTCCAGGAGAGCTCAAAGGATCTCATTTTGGACTGGTGTTTATAGGGCTGCAAGAGAGTGGGCTTTAGTTATAGTGATTTTCCATCCTGGCTGCAATTCGGGTCAGTAACTTTCTTTGAAAGTTTGATAACAAAAAATATTATTCCATTTGGGTTGTTATTCAGGCTAGAAAAATAAGTTTCCAAGGCTGTTAAAAACCAGGAGCTTATTAAACAGCACAAGTTCCTGGGAGCAGACAGTGTTTCTGATAAGCTCAAGAGGAGCTTAGTCCAGGTGCTGTTCATCAAGGCCAAGGCCTAACCAGCATTTCTCAGATCATAGTGCGGCCTGGGGGGGAAGCACCACCACAACTGGGACTTGAAAAATTAGCAGGTGCAAACAATTATTTCTTGGTACTCTCAGTAAGCTATCTTGCTTTTCTTGAAAAATAGTTTGAAAATAAATATTGCTTTTGTGGATCTCTCTTAAATTGCTCTTAAATATAATGAGAATATCCAGAGACGGTATCAAACTTTCATACCAAATCAGATTTCCCATATGCTGCTGTACAAATGCAACTATTTGACTCAAGGGCTAGGGGTGTGAGAAGTTTATTTACTACATATCCTGGAAGATGCTCTCTGTAGACTTTACATTGGTTTGCCAACATACATAAAATGATACTTTTTCATGTAGAAATACCATCCTGAGAGCATGCTATTCACTCTTAGTATATATTCCTGCATGCCTACTACAGTAGGTTAGCACTGTCAGTTAACTTCAGCATCGTTGCAGTAATTTGTTTGCATAGTTGAGTAGTCTCACTTCAATAGGATTGAAGAGGTCATTCTTGCTTTATCCATCACTTTTGCCTTTTTTTTTTTTTCATGGTCCCGTGACGGTCCTGTAACTGTTTTGTACAATCTCATGCATTCCTGTTTTTGTTTGGTGTTGTTGGTTTTGGTGGTTGTTTTGTTTGTGTTTTTTTCCTAATTGAGCAAAGTACAGTGTATGTAATGTATGGTTTCTGTTGGAGTCCAGGGCACGTGGAAAACCCCTCAAACTGCCCTGGGAGGTCCGAGCCCCTGGCTGGGACCCCAGGAAAGCACTGTCTTNTTATTTCAAGAATATATTTAATCAAATAATGCTGTTTCAGTTTTACTGTGTTTTGTATATATGATGTACAAAAATTGTTTGAGGCATGGAGAAGGAAGAGAACATATGACATGTTTGAAAGAGGGACTTACAAATGCAGGAATTCTGTTTTGGCTAACAGAATTAAGTATTTAAAAGAGCAGAAATGCTCTTCAACAGCAAATACTGAATATTCCCTTTCTGTATACATGATATTAACAGCATCTTTATTCTGTAGCTTAATTTGCCTTGCCCTATTGTTTTAGATCTAGAGTTCTTCCAATTCTCGTCTGGATAGCGTTTATAATTTCTGTTGATGTTTGGTCTCTTGGAAGCACATCGATCAATGAAGAAGGAGGGGAAGTGAATTACACCACAGGATAGAGTTGGTTGGAAGAGGGCAGCAATGCAAGAGCAAAGGGAAGACATAAAAAGGTGGGATAGGGTAAATTGACAAACACAGGTGAATAGATAAATGAAAATTAAGTCTTGTACATTGTCTCTTTCTCTCATTATATGTAAGGTATGCATGGTTTTTCTACTAGTCTCTTGAGTATATTCAAAAAGGGCGAGGGAAAACCAGGAAGGCTCTAATTTAAGCTTAAGTGTCTGAAGATTGCCTCCTACCTTCCAGTTTCAAGTAGGTTTTTTTGAAAGAGTGGAAAAAAGGCTGGTTGTATTGTACTCAAACTCTCTCTTTTAGGCTACTTCAGGTGTCCACAACAGGATGAGTGTGGTGTCCTCTTTCACCTTTTGCTGAACTATTTCAAATAAAAGCATCTAAAGAAAAGGCACTGACCCTGGACTGTGCAGAAAGAGAAGGGGGCAATAGATGAAGTACTTTGCTTGTCTTTTTATGTAAGAGGAACTCTGGAGAGCAGAGGATCATAATTGCTGATTATATGAGATTATATTTATGTAACAGCACTGGGTAGCAGGTAATTATGACAGCATTCTGAGTCTTTGGTTGAAGAAATTGTTTAGTTCTAATGTTCCTTGCATCCTAAAGCTAGACATACAATGCCAGAATCTCAGTAATTAGTAGTGCTGGTTCAAGGGATTAATCTTGTAGAGGTCAGTGGTATTATTTTCTGTTAATAGGCATTACTTGTGAGAAAAGTTAGACAAATTATGGATGTGTTATGGTTTAACTCCAGCCGACAACTAAGCACCACACAGCCGCTCACTCACTCTCCCCTGGTGGGATGGGGGAGAGAATCTGAAGAGTAAAAGTGAAAAAACTCATGGGTTGCGGTAAATGCAGTTTAATAGGGAAAGCAAAAGCCATGTGCACGAGCAAAGCAAATCAAGGAATTCATTCACCACTTCCCATCAGCAGGCAGGTGTTCATCCATCTCCAGGTAGTTGGGGTAGTTGGGGTTAGCTGTCCCAACTGCGTCCCCTCCCAACTTCTTGTGCATTCCTAGCATCTTCCCTGGTGGGATGGTGTGAGAAGCAGAAAAGGCCTTGGCTGTGTGTAAGCACTGCTCAGCAATAACAACAGCCCTCTGTTATCAACACTGTTTACAGCACAAATCCAAATCATAGCCCCATACTATCTACTATGAAGAAAATTAACTCTATCCCAGCTAAAACCAGCACATTCTCCACCCCTTATTCCATACCCTATATATCGTGGTCAGGTTCCACACTATCCAATATATCCTCATTAACCACCACCCCCCTTTCCATCCTTTGATAAAATTCACCTATCATTCCCTTAGTCTATGGACCACCCCTGCAAAATGTCCACAAATGCCCACCGAGTTCACTTAGTCCATGACTTTGGGCTCCATCTGCTATAGTGGTCACTCAGGACAGAAGTGCTGTGTTGGGTGCAGTTACTGGGCACCAAGGTCAGTTCAGGTTGGGTCACTGCTGCACTGCAACTCTTTCTTGTAAGACTTCTCTTTCATTGGTTCAGGTGATTCCTGCTATTGTAATTCCTATAACAGGCAACTCAAATCATTGGTTGCAACATGTTAAAGGTATTTCCACTACAGTCTCTATCACTGGTCCCTTTGGACCAGGTTCTAGGGTTTAATATTGCAATGAATTCCTCCCCTTGCCCCTGTTCTGGCTTGGACTTATCCACGGACTGCAGTTCCTTAAGGGTGTACTTGTTTCAACAAAGCCTTACCCATGACTACAGGTCCTCCAGGGGTGTACCTGCTCTTTTGTGAGCTCATCCATGGCTACATGCTTTGAGGTGCTCCAGAGAGCAGTGGTATCTACCCGGCAGAAAGCTATGGCCTCTCTAAACTCTGCACCCACTATGACTGACACAGCTGCCCAGAGCTCTGGTGGGAACATGTATCAGGCTGCAGGGTGTGCCCTGCTCTTATGCCAGTACTGGGCATCAGTAGTGAGCACACCTGTGGGAGGTAAGGGAGCCCAGGTAAGGGAACTCCTCTACTTAGTGACAGAGCTCTGGCAGGAAGTGAATAGGTTGAGGAGTATCAGGGAGTGTGAGAGATTACTGGAATCACACCCTACCTTCCCTGGGACAGGCCTGACAGGTAGACAGGCTGCATGATATGCAGGATTCCCTGCCCTCTCTCCTCCCAGCTGAACATGGTGACATAAGGGATAGGGGCCAATGGAGGCAAGTGCCTGCCCAGCGCAGCAAGTGCGTCTCCTCTGTGACTGCCCCACCTTCCCAAGTGCCACTGCATAATAGATACGAGGCTCTGCAAGTGCAGCTGAACGATAATGAGGGCAATAGTTCATCTAGCATGGAGGTGTTGCTGAGGTTGTCAGCCTATGCCCCGCGTCAAAACTGCTTCCATAAAGAAAAGTAAGCAGGTTGTTGTCATGGGAGACTCCCTTATGAAGGGAACAGAAGGCCCCATATGCAGACCAGACCCACTTCTTAGGGAAGTCTGCTGCCTCCCTGGGACCCAGGTTAAAGATGTGAAGAGAAAGCTTCCTATCCTGGTACGGCCCTCAAATTATCACCCATTATTGAGTTTTCAGGTAGGCAGCGATGAAGTTGCAACAGGAAGTCTGAGGGCAATCAAGAGAGACTTCAGGGCCTTGGGACGACTAGTTAAGGGATCAGGAGCAGAAGTAATATTCTTCTCTGTCCTTCCAGTTGCAGGGAATGATGAGCGAAGAAACAGGAAGAGCCAGCAGATCAGTACCTGGCTCCAAGCTTGGTGTCACTGGCAGAATTTTGGGTTCTTTGATCACGGGTCAGTCTATGTGACATCAGGCCTGTGGGCAACAGATGGGGTACACCTGTGTCAAAGGGGAAAAAAGATCTTTGCATAGGAGTTAGCAGGGCTCATTGAAAGAGCTTTAAACTAGATTGCAAGGGAGAAAGAGATAAACCCAGGCTCACTAGAGATAAGCCTGGAGGTAGCATGCCAGTGTTTAAGAAACTAGTGAGGTCCTTTGGTCTGCAGTCTTAGTGGAGGTAGGGGATGGAGATCCATGTGGCAGCAAAGACACAAGGGTTATTGATGTGTTATAAGCTACAAATGCTCCTGACAATAGTCCAACTGAGATGCACCTACACCAATGCACGCAGCATGGGCAACAAACAGGAGGAACTGGAAGCCGTTGCGCAGCAGGAAAACTATGACATAGTTGCCGTGATGGACACATGATGGGATGACTCGCACAGCTGGAGTGCTGCAACTAATGGCTATAAACACTTCAGAAGGAACAGGCAAGGAAGGTAGGGTAGCCCTGTATATTAGGGAGTGTTTTGATTGTCTAGAGCTTAATGATGGCACTGATAGGGTTGAGCATTTAAGTGTCAGTATTAAGGGGAAAGGCCAACAAGGCAGATCTGATGGGAGTCTGTTATGGAATGAAGAGGCAGATGAAATATGCTCTAAACAGCTGGGAGAAGTCTGAGAATCACTAGCCCTTGTTCTCATGTGGGATTTCAACTTACCAGATGTCTGCTGGAAATACAGTACAGCAAAGAGGAAACAGTCTAGGAGGTTCCTGGAGTGTGTGGAAGAGAACCTCCTGACGCAGTTGGTGAGTGAGCCAATTAGGGAAGGCGCCCTGCTGGACCTCTTGTATGTGAACAGAGAAGGACTGGTGGGTGATGTGATGGTTGGAGGCCGTCTTGGGCACAGCGATCACAAAACGATAAGAGTTTTTGATTCTTGGAGAAGTAAGGACGAGGGTCAGCAGAACTGCCACCTTGGACTTGTGGAGGATGGGCTTTGGCCTGTTTAGGGGCCTGATTGACAGAGTCTGTTGGGAGGCAGTCCTGAAGGACAAAGGAGTCCAGGAAGGCTGGATGTGGTTTAAGAAGGAAATCTTAAAGGCTCAGGAGCAGGCCATTCCTATGTTCTGAGATATGAGCCAGTGGGGAAGAAGGCTAGCCTGGCTGAACAGAGAGCTTTGACTGGAACTCAGAACAAAAAGAGAGTTTAGGAACTTTGGAAGAAGGGGCAGGCAACTCAGGAGGACTACAAGGATGTTGTGAGGTAATGCATGGAGAAAATTAGAATGGCCAAAGCCTGACTAGAACTTAATCTGGATACTGCCGTAAAAGACAATGAAAATGTTTTTACAAATACATCAGCAACAAAAGGAGGGCTAAGGAGAATTTCCATCTTTTATTTGATGTAGGGGGAAACATAGTGACAAAGGATGAGGAAAAAGCTGAGGTACTTAATGCCTTCTTTGCCTCAATCTTTAATAGTAAGACCAGTTGTTCTCCAGGTACTCAGCTCCCTGACAGGGATGAGTAGCAGAATGAAGCCACCATAGTCCAAGGGGAAATGGTCAGCGACCTGCTACACTACTTGTCTATGGGGCCAGATAGGATCCACCCAAGGGTACTGAGGGAGCTGGCGGAAGAGCTCGCCAAGCCACTTTCAACCATTTACCAGCAGTCCTGGCTGTCCGGGGAGGTCCCAATTGACTGGAGGTTAGCAAATGTGATGCCCACCTACAAGAAGGGCCAGAAGGAGGATCCAGGGAACTACAGGCCTGTCAGTCTTACCTTGCTGCTGGGGAAGGTTATAGAGCAGATCATCTTGAGTGCCATCATGTCAGAGGCAACCAGGTGATCAGGTCCAATCAGCATTGGTTTATGGAATGCTTGAGTAGCCTGGTCTCCTTCTTTGACAGAGTGACCCACTTAGTTGATGAGGGAAAGGCTGTGGATGTTGTCTATCTAAACTTTAGTAAAGCCTCTAACACTGTTTCCCACAGCATTCTCCTGGAGAAAATGGCTGCTCAATGGCTCGGATGGGTGCACTCTTTGCTGGGTAAAAAACTGGCTGGATGGTTAAGCCCAGAGAGTGGTGGTGAATGGAGTTACATCCAGCTGGTGGCCAGTCATTAGTTGTGTTCTCCAGGGCTCGGTATTGGGTCCAGTCCTGTTTAATATCTTTATGGATGACCTGGATGAGGGGATTAAGTGCACCCTCAGTAAGTTTGCAGATGATGCCAAGGTGGGTGGGAAGGCTCTGCAGGGGGATTTGAACAGGCTGGATTGATGGGCCAAGACCAATGGTATTCAGTTCAACAAGGCCAAGTGCTGGGTCCTGCATTTNTATTCAGTTCAACAAGGCGAAGTGCTGGGTCCTGCATTTGGGTCACAACAGCCCCCCACAGCACTACAGGCTTGGGGAAGAGTGGCTGGAAAGTTGTTTGGCAGAAAAGGCCCTGGGGCTGCTGGTCAGCAGCCAGCTGAACGTCAGACAGCGTGTGCCCAGGTGGCCAAGAAGGCCAACGGCATCCTGACTTGTATCAGAAATAGTGCGGGAAGCAGGACCAGGGAAGTAATTGTCCCCCTGTACTCGGCACTGGTGAGGCCATACCTCAAATCCTGTGTTCAGTTTTGGGCCCCTCACTACAAGAAAGACATTGAGGTGCTGGAGTGTGTCTAGAGTAGGGTAATGTAGCTGGCAAAGGGGCTGGAGCACAAGTCTTATGAGGAGCAGCTGAGGGGGCTTGGGGATGTTTGGCCTGGAGAAAAGGAGGCTCAGGAGAGACCTTATTGCTCTCTACAACTACCTGAAAGGAGGCTGTAGCAAGGTGGGAGTTGAGGGAGTTGATCTCTTGTCTCAAGTAACAAGGCATAGGACAAGAGAAAATGGCCTCAAGTTGTGCCAGGGGACGTTTAGATTGGATATTAGAAAAAAATTCTTCACTGAAAGGGTGGTCAAGCATTGGAAGAGGCTGCCCAGGGAAGTGGTTGAGTCCCCATCCCTGGAGGTATTTAAAAGCCGTGAGGATGTGGCACTTTAAGTGTTGCAGTAATAAGCAGACGCGACTCACTTCCTTCATGCAGGAAAAGCCAATTCTTTATTCACATAACTCATTTTTATACAGTTTTCACAGACCTCGTGTTCAACTCTGATTGGCTAGTAGTTTTCTTGCCACTCAATTCATTGGTTAAAAGGTGTTTTTGTGTGTACGTGCTAAGACTTTTACTCAGGAGTTTACATATTTCTTTGTGGATTCTCATGGGACAGATCTACTGTTTATGCAGATGCAAACTTATTTTTCTTACTAGAATAGGTTGTTGTGTTAACTGCCTTCTTTCTTATGATTCTTCCTTATGGGAACTTACAAGCTATTAATAGCTAAACAGCAATAACAGTTATAAATTCGATCTAGCATATCCTAGTCAATCTGTCATTATCACAAACCCTTCAAGCCCCACATGTGGTGTAAGAAAGGACTGTTGTGGTTTAACCCCAGTTGACAACCAAGCACCACAGCTGTTGGCTCACTTTCCTCTGGAATGAGGGGTTCAATTAGAAGTGAGAAAACCCATCAGTTGAGATAAAGATAGTTTAATAGGGAAAGAAAAGCCATGTACACAAGCAAAGCAAAACAAGGAATTCATTCACCATTTCCCATGGGCAGGCAGGTGTTCAGCTATCCCCAGGCAAGCAGGACTCCGTCATGTGCAATGGTGACTTGGGAATACAGAATACCATCCTTCTGAACATCCCCCCTTCCTCCTTCTTCCCCCAGCTTTATCTGCTGAGCATGACATCATACGGTATGGAATATCCCTTTGGTCAGCTGGAGTCAGCTGTCCTGGCTGTGTCCCCTCCCAACTTCTTGTGCACTCCCACTGGCAGGGTGGTATTAGAAGCAGAAAAGGCCTTGACTCTGTGTAAGCACTATTCATCAATAACAAATATATCCCTGAATTATCAACACTCTTTTGATCACAAATCCAAAACATAGCTTCATACTAGCCATTATGAAGAAAATTAACTCTACCCCAGCCAAAACCAACACAGGTCCCTAGCTGGACAGCATCAGATAATATTTAAAGCTCTTCAGTTAGAGGAGGAATTGCTTGTATGCTACACCACAGATAATGTAGGGAAAATCAAAGAAGCCCATAGGCAAAAGAGGAAAAGAAAATGTGACAAGGATGTTAAAATATGACTACCTCACAGTTACTGTTTCCATGAATTTACCTTTTAAATGGCAGTGTTGTTTTAAATGTTGGACTTGATGATTTTGTATGTTTTTTCCTACAAGCTTTAAAAACTCAAACAGATTTTTAAAGCTATGGCAAATAAGTTCTCTGAATTTAGAGTGATGCTGAGATATTGCAGTGTAATGGGTTCTAGAGTAGTTTTGTTTTTTTTTGTTGTTGTTGTTATGTCAGTAATCCTCCTTGAAGAAAGGGGAAAAGGTATTAGACTGCATAGCATTTCAAGCACTTGGAAAAGCAACTGAAGTCTGTCATGTTGCAATGTGGAATGTTTATGCATGTACTAAAATTGAAAAAACCAAAATCCACCAACAAAACCACTTTGTGCTTGAAATGTATTTCTTTATTTTTCCTGATTTCTGTATTGTTTTGAACTGGTTTATACTTTTTTTTCAGGACAGCAGTCTTAAGAAATATTGTCCTGTTCAGTTGTGCTCACGTGTTGCACTGTTGTGTGGTGTCTGTAAGTTGGTAGGATGTTTTTTAAAAGCTGAATCTGTTTCTTCTACAGACTGCACTGACAGCACTAAGGAGGTTCTGTGTTGGGGGAAGGTTGGAGAGGGCATTAATAGCAATGTCAAACTAAGCTGTTCTTGTGGAGCATCACTCACCAGCGGGCAAATATATTGTTTGAGGACCAAGACAGTTTTCAAAGTGCTTGGCTTCAGCTGTGATAGCTCATACTGCTGCTTTGTACCATTTTTTGAATTGTGTGAAAATCAAAGAATTTCAAAATGAATGTAGTAGCATTTAAAGTGAAGTTTTGAAATTGCTGCTTCTTTAGTTCCTCCTCTATTTGTAAGGAGATGATAGCTGTAAGGGTTTTTTATAAGCACGTGCGTGTGTGTAACTGTGTACCTTTTCTTAAATAATTTCCTCCTTCCTCCTAGGGTTAGCACCTGAATTACTGCTCATGTGGTAGAGGTTCTTAAGTAATCCCCTGATGGGATTAGAGATATATATTAATTTTTAATAACTAAGGGTTGCTTAATGTATCTGTGTTAGGGAGAAAAGAAGGTTGCTCTCCATTACTGTTTTTTACCCCTTAGTGTGCCAGTAATTTTGTGTTTGTGGTAAAATGTGGAGAGGCTGGGGAAAGAGAATTCTGGTTTTCTTTCATGAATACATTAGCTAAAATACTGTAGCAAAAAAAAAAAAAAAATTGGCTACAATCAAGTCCTGAGACAGGAGAATCTGGGCTCTGCTTAGGTGATACTAAGAGGTAATGACTGTTAAATTTTTACTAGGTCAGCACTAGACAAGTGAAACAAAAATAAAAAGCCAAGTACATATATATCCCAGTGAAGTTATAGCTGCATAAGCAAACAGCTAGAAAGATGCTCTGGTGGTGAATTGACATGGTGTAGCTGACTGTTCTCATTGTGAAAAATTTTTCCTCTTGTATCCAGTCAGAATCTCCCCAGGAGTAACTTGTACCCATTAACCCCCCTCCTCTTTTCCATGTAAAAAGGGAGTTTCTGTTTTCTTTGTCACCACCCTTTAAATACTAGAACATGGTGATAAGGTCTCTCCCAAGCCTTCTTTCCTCAAAACCCAGTTCTCTCAGCCGTTCCTAATATGGCAGGTTTCACAGTTCTTTGATGATCTTTGTGGCCCTTCTGTAGACCCTCTTGAGCCTGTCCCCATATTTTTCATAAAGCAAGGACCAAAACTGAACATAGTATTCCAGGTGAGGCCTGACAAGGCACTGAGTAGAGTGGGATAATGACTTCTTTGTCTCTGCTGGTGATGCCCTTGTTTATGCAACCCAGCATCCTGTTGACTCTGCCACAGTAGTTCACTCATATTGAGCTCATTGTCCATCAGGACCCTCAGGTCCCTTTCCCAGCCTGTGCTGCACTCCTGGATTATGTTTTCACAGGTGCAAGACCTTACATTTGTCTTTGTTGAACTTCATAAGGTTCTTGTTAGTCCACTCTTCTGGCCTATCCAGGTCTTCCTGCAGGGTGGTTCTCCCTTCCCAAGTGTCCACTTCCCCACTCAGTTTGGTATCATTGGCACCCTTCATCAGGGTACACTTCATCCCATCCGCCAGATCACTTATGCAGATATTAAACAGCAATGGGCCCAATATCAATCCCTGGGGGACCCCACTTGTGACAGTTGCCAGTTTGAAAAGGAACTATTTACCACCACCCTCTGGGTGTAGCCTGTCAGCCAGTTCCCCACCCACCGCACAGACCACTTGTCTAGACCATTACAAAACCGTTTCTTTAGGAGGAGACTAGGAAAACATATCGAAAGCCTTGGGGAAATCCAGGTAGACAGTGTTCATTGCTTGCTTCACATCAACCGAGCAGGTTACTTTGTCATAGAAGGCTATCAGGTTTATCAAGGACAACTTGCCCTTGTGCTAGCTTTTCCCAATCACGTTTCATCTGACTTGTGATAGGCCCCAGGAGAATTTGTTCCATAACTTTCCCAGGAACAGAAGTAAGATTGATGGACCTATAACTTCCGGGATCCTCCTTTAAGCCCTTCTTGTAGATGGGGGTAACATTACCCTTCTTCAGATTCCCCAGTCTTCACAACTTCTCAAAGATCATGGAGAGTGGCCTTGCAACAATGTCAGCCAGCTCTTAACACCTTCAGGTGGATATTGTCAGGGCCCATAAATTGTCAGGGTCAAGCTCCTGTAATAGTTCACATACCTACTCTTCTTTCACTGCCGGTAAGTCTGTGTTTGCATCCACCTGGATTCTTGTTCCCAGGTCCTGGGGCCCATCAATGCTGGTAAAGACAGAGGTGAAGAAAGTGTTGAGAACCTTTGCCTTTTCAGTGTTGTTGGTGACTAATTAATCTCTCCTGTTTAACAGTGGGCCAATATTTTCCTTCTGTTTCTGCTTGGTGCTTACATACCTGAAGAACCCTTCCTTGTAGCTTTTGATGTATCTGGTCAATTTCAATCCAAGCTGAGCTTTTGCTTTTCTAACTGAATCTCTGCACACCCCAGTGATGCCCTTGTAGCTCTCAAGGTGTATTCATCGGCTTTTCCATCTCTGGTATGTTTCTCTTTTGGTTCTGAGCAGACTCAGAAGCTCCCAGTTAAGCCAAGGAGATCTTTTGCTTCACCTACTTCCCTTAGCTTTAAAGGGGATGAACTGTTTTTGTGCTTCCATGAAAGTTTTCTTGAAAAGCTCCCGGCACTCGCTAGGTCCGTTATCCTCCATGGAAGCTTCCCATGGAATCCCTCATAACTGAGCTCTAAGCAAGCTGAAATTTGCTCTTCTAAAATCTAAACCCTTTTTCTTAGTACTAATCTTCAGTGTGCACAGCTGGGTCCCAAACACCACAATATTGTGATTACTGCAGCCAAGGCTATCACTAACCAAGTGTAAGGCCTCAAAAACTTGCTCAATGAACCTCTTAAAAGGGCTTATGTTTTTTTCATGTACCCTGAGTTAGAAGCATGGGAGAAATACTGACAGTATGTTCTCAAGAGGTCAAAACAACAAAAAGACACTACTGGCAACTTCACAAAATGAGAGAACTTTGGCAGAAGTTTAGAGCAGCATTCAGTCATTGTGAAACATTTCACAAAGCATTAACTTTGTCCATTCAACTTAGCAAACTCCAAGCCCATCCAATTTTAAGTTACTCAAAACTCTGAGAAGAGGGAATTAGAAGAAGGAGAAGAAAGAAAGAAAAGATATAGGAAAGAACAAATACAGCTACCACTTCTGGTTCCAGCAGTGATATAAAATCCAAGGAAAGGTAGGGTCAAGACATATGCTTGCCTCATGCTTTGGTTTAAGTACCCTTTGGCTTTCCTGGGCCCTTCCCCCAGGTGGGAATTCTGGTTATCTGGCCACTTAGGAGCAGGGTTAGGGGCTCCAGAGGTGGGGTATAGAGCATTGCCTCCAGTGTGCCAGTGATTGGCAGCCACTCTGGGGCTGGGATACAGGTCTTTCTACCTATCAGGAGAGAAAAAGTACTGGAGATAGCTAGGAACTATATAACTATAAAACAATAGTCTACAGAGCTACAAATATATATGAAGAAAATATAAAAGCAAAAATCATTCTGGCATCAAGAGGACCCCTTATATGTCAGTATAAAATATCCAGATTTAATAAGGTCAAGGCAAAAGAATACAAAGATAAAAGAAAAGTGGAATTGCATTCAAATATACACTTGTACTGGTAGGAATCCTGAAGTACAGCGGCTCATGACTGTGGCCCAGGCTCTAAGGTTGGGATGTGTTAGTAGAAATTATTCTACCTTTCTTAATGACACCTGGTCTCACCTAACAAATGAGACTTGGAAAGGTATAGACTGTCAACAGGACACAGTAAAATCATTAGTACCCACAGTATGGGTAGGAAGTAAAGGAATTTAGATCACACATTCGCCCTTAGGAGAATCAAGAGTACAATGGACACTGGGAGTACTAACTTTATGTCCCTTGTGGAAGGAGTCACCACTGGGAACCTGACTATGGGGAAAAGTTAAGCGTGATGAAACTTGGAAACATCCCAGTACAGTAATCATAGTAGGATGGATTTTAGAATCCATCTTTACTACACAAATATCTACCTTCTGTGGGTTTGTTATCTTCTTTTCTTCTGTTGTTAGAGCCAGGATTAATCACTCAAGAGACGCAGTTCGTGTTTGGACTCAGATGTTTATTAATTCTTATCTATAGTACAGTCTCACAAGTTGTAAGTTCTAGCTAACAAAGTGAAAAATGGCCGTGTCTCTAACTCTTTCCAAGGTCTTTTAAGCACAAATTGTCCAATTATGAAATGACACCTAGATTATTTTTACTTTTAACCCAATAACCAAACACCCATGGTCCACAATGCAGATTTTTCTACCCAATTACAATACACCACCCAAACCCATGAAGAAGGTGAAAGAAGAAGAACTTAGCCTATGCCCTAAATCCTCCATCTTGACTTGTATATATTACTATATACTAAAACCTTAAAATCTAAGTTTTCCACCCTGTGATATTACTTCTATTCAAACTACACACCCATAATCCCAGTGCTATGAGTCAGTTTTGGAATCCTGTTCCACAGCCTCAGGTCAAATGAAGTGTTTGCTTGAGGGTCAGTGCCTGTTAGCACAGAAAGCCTAAAATTCTCAGCTTCCAGGGTTCAACATCTCCCCCTCTTGTTTGAACCCTGAAGACTGCTTTGACAGCTTTGTTATACCTCTGTCAGATACACTGAAGCAGACGAGGCACATATGCAATAACTATGATGACAATCAATACCTATATGCCTATTTTCAGAAGTTCTCTCCACAATGGTGCAAGGCTCAACCAACCAAACAGATCATGATCCTTCTTCGACTCTGAGTTTGGTTATACCTTCCTGCAACTGTTGTATACTTTTATGTATAGATACCGAATGTTCGGAAAGGTTCATGCAACACGTTCCATCAAAATCCTTGCATGCATGTCCATGCACTAACAAAAGGAAATCGATCGCTGCTCTGTTTTGCAGAGCTGCATGTCTCACACCTTGAACATCAGTTAACAAATTGCTCAGTGAGAGAGAAATGGCACGAGATTGCATACTTAGCCAACAGCCTTGTTGATTCAATTGTTTCAAAGCTGCCCTTGAAGCAGCTTGAGGCAGGTCAGCTGCTGTAAATCTCCTTCCAAAATTCCAAGCTCTAAAGTTATCATCACAATCAGGTCTATATTGATCAATAAACCTCTTCTCTCTCTGTTTCTGTTCTTTTATCATTTTTATGTTAGGTGGTAGCAGCATAAGTCTCCCAATGCTACATGGACCACCTTTGACGTTTGATGGAATGGCAGGCCAAACTCTTTCTCCACAAATGAGAAAGATCCCTTGTGTTAACTGCAAAGGGATATGGTTGGGTGCTGTGCATAAGACTGAGGTGAAATTGCACCAAGATGTCGCATTTCTGTACAAGGCATGATATGAAGTGACATCTGTAACTTTGTCTTTACTTTGTTTTGACTCAGGAAAATCAAATATTATGCAAAATTCCATTTTCACTGAGCCAAAGATTTCCAGTTCTTGAGGTTCATAGGGTGCTTCAGGGAGAAATTTGGTCCAGACGCCCCATCCCTCAGTGGGATTCATGATGAATCGTGAACGAACTGGAGAGACATTTTTTGGTATTGGCCAATCGTCTATCGGTAAGCCGACCAAGCAGGTTGAGAATGGCTTTTCTGGACTTGAATAAGTCAAACAAATGGTATCCAAGCCTGATGCATTGGCCAAGGTCACCCGAACATTGGTTTTTGGTTGACTCACGGGCAAGATGGTGTTACTTAAGGCAAACAATGAAGTAATAAGGCACAAGTATGATATCTGATTTGGTTTCATATTTCTCTTTGATTTCTTTTCCGATTCTCTCCAAAAACTGCAAAGACAAGGATTATTTGGTTTCTCGTGGCCTGATTCAATTAAAATTTCAATGGCCTTATACCTTGTATGAAATTCTGAATCATAACATGATCCACACCACGCTCTTGCCAGCAAGGCTCTACGATACCAGAGTCCCACACCCAAAGTTCACAGCTTCTGCGTATGGGACAAGAGATGTTTGTCGAGACTGCAGTTCACGTCTGCATGCTCGCTTCTCTGCTCTTAGAGTTGTCTGCGTGCATCTGCGGTCGATAGGGCTTCACGATTTTCAAAGGAATCCACTTCAGACCAGAACCTGTGGAGACACAAGGATATCCTTTGCCCCAGGTTATTAGTTGAAATGGACCTTCAATCTTTCCCGTCTCTAGATTTCTGATCAAAACTAAAGGATATTCCTTAAATTTTGCCTGTGTGGTGCTGGAAAAATGTCTAAGGATAGGTGGATTTGGTTCTGCAAAAGAGCTGTTTAAAAAATTTAACACATACAGCACTTTGTTCAGGCACATTTGAGGCGTAGCCTTTGCCTCCCCCCTTTGCTGTTTATCTAAAAGGGATTTTAAAGTGTGGTGTGTTCTCTCAATGATTGCCTGACCTGTGGGAGAGTGAGGGATGCCAAAGGTGTGACACACACCCCAATTCTCTGAGAATGTGTCAAGCTTTTCTGCTTTGTATGTTGGGTCATTGTCTGTCTTCACTTCTTGAGGCACATCTAGTGAAGCAAATGCTTGCAGACAACGCTGACATACATGTTCTGCTGTTTCTCCTGTATGCAAGGAGGCAAAAACTTCACCTGAAAAGGTGTCTACTGATACAAGGACATTTTTGAGTCTCCCGAAAGATGGGTATTTTGTGATGTCTGTTTGCCATAACTGCAGACACTGCAATCCTCTTGGATTCACTGCTCCGATGAATACAGGATGTTGCGCGAGCTGACAATAAGGACAAGCACTTATGATTGCTTTTGCTTGATCTTTGGAAATGCGAAATGTTTGCAGAAGTGCTTGTGCATTTTGATGAAAAAAATACGTGACTCAGTTTTGCCTGCTCACGAATGTTTGGCAAAGAGTCTTCAATGGGCTATGTTAATTTGTCTGCTTCTGCATTCCCTTCTACCAAGAATCCTGGAAGTGAAGAATGTGCTCTGATGTGAGAAATAAAGTATTTGTTTTTTCTGTGTTGTAAAGCTTTTTGTATGCATGCAAGATAATGATACAGATCCTCATTATCAACATCCTTTAAGAGTGACCCTTCTAATCTATTGGCTACATAGGCTGAATCTGTAATTATATTGAGGGGTTACTTAAATAATTGAAATGCTCTGACTACTGCTGCCAA